>CAEGAD010018869.1:0-25264 GCA_903067055.1 Poeciliopsis paucimaculata
ATTCGCCGGTGCTTATTAACTTGAAGGTGGCCCATTTTCAAGGTGTTAAATTACAAGATAAAATTTTTTTTTTTTTGGTTTTTTTTTGCTTTTTTTTTTTTTTTTTTTTTTAGTTCTCTACATCTGAAGTTGTCATAGTTATTTGATTGTGCAATAAAGTGATTTTATGTGGCTGGAAAATATTTAATACTGCGTTCTTGAAATAGTCTTTAGGAACATGTGTCAAAGTCAAATTTAAGAACTACTTGCAGAATGTTGATTTAGCTATTTATTATTAATATTTTAACAGTTTTTTAATGAGTTTTATTAATACATTCTGTTCACGTCAAAATTAAAGCTAAAACAAACTCCACTGCTGGTTGCAAATGTCAAACTCACCCAGTGAAGAGCCTCTCAGATCTGGCTACAGACACAAGCACCAGCAAAAACCAAAAACCTTTCATCCTGTCTGGACAGTTCAGACTGTGAGGCATCGGCTCATCTAAACTCTATTTATCACAGCGGTTCAGGTGGTCTGTTCCCACATAAAAAAATTTTTAAAAAACAAACAGGCATACCTCTCTGTCAGTCACACTTATCTGCTGCCTGGAAAGCAGAAAAAAAAAAACATGCTGATGAAGCATGGGATTATCTGTTCACTGCCCAGCTGCAGATAGAGCCAAGTTACCCAAAGTCATTTGCCAGGTTTGAAGGTTTCTGTTTTTTTTTACTCTGCTCAAAGAAACAAGCATATCAAAAGCCACAAAGAAATCAGGAATAAATCTGCCATTAATATGGGAGAACATATCCTCCCATATGGAAGCAGCATCAAAGCTGAGTGTGAACAGAATATATTGAAAAGAAAACTATAGCTTTGACAGCGAGCATTTCAAGTTTTGAAATCTTGCACTCAGATTCAATATGATCTTGACTTTTGGCAATTAAATTCCTCCACACATCAGGTTAATTTTGGTCAGCAGTAGTTTTGCTATTGAAACCTTTTTGCTCTATTTTTTTTTATTTTAAATGTCAAATATATCAAATAATACTTAAAAAAAAGTTTGACTTCTTAATTTAACAACTTGAAATTGGGCCTGTGTCTCTTTAAAAACTCCGTCTTCAGAGAAGTAGCTTGTACATTGACCTCAGCAGATGCACAGTTTCATCAGGTGTTTGCTAATTGCTGCTGGCTAGTCGGAAGGAGCAGAGTGAGGGAGTCGTGGGTAAGAGCTGCTCTATGAGGTGAAAGCTGGGAAACTGCAGCTCAGAGGACGAGCTTCATCCTCAAAGGCGACGCTAAGTCCAAGGGTTATGTACATCTGAATGGTTGCCATAGAGATTAAAGGATTTCTTATGCATGCATGAAAGAATCAAATCAACACTCCATGTTTGTTTTTCATGAGGGACTTACATTATAACAAGGTATAAAGCTGAGAAAATGAATTTTGTATAATACTGCCCCTTTAAGCCTTGAAAACGTCATCACTTTCAGCAAATTAAATAAATGGTAGCATTCCTGCTGGTATTTGCACAGTTTCATTCTGAATATCCTTTCTGTTGCTATATCTAAAAATTTTTAAACTGTCCATATGTTTTGGCATTATAATGAGACATAATTTGTGAGAAAATTTAATTCCTCTGCTTTTTCCCAGTGCTAGCTAGACACAACCAATCAAAGCCAGGAGGCGGGTCTTAGTGCTATCAATCATGACCGTTTGCACCACTCGCCCTCCCACCTCCCACTTGCTTTCTGCTATAGCTTCTCCCCATCAACAGAGCCTGATATAAAAGCTAAAGCTAATTAGCGTAGCCACCAATGACAGCAGATAAATGGTTTTCCTGTAACACGGAGTTGTTTCTCCACCATTAGCACATTTAGCAGTGAGAACATGAGATGAATTGTCAGCGCTAAGCCCCGCCTCCTGGCTCTGATTGGTTGTTTCGGACTGGGAGCAGTGCATTTCTCCAGACGACATTAGTCGCTCAGGCAGGAGGCAGGAGATCGTCTCAAGTTCCCAACTGTAGTTTTATCTTTTCTCCTTTGTGCTGTGCAGTTATGTCTTTTCCTTTCTGCATCACAATGACGTGGTTTGTCAACAAAATACAGTATAAATACAAATCTGTATAAATATGAATCTTGTTCAGTTCTTAGTCATCTCTCACAATTAGAGAGAGATGACTCTCTCTAATTGTCACAATTACAATTTATAAAACTTGTCATCAAAATTTTAGAAATGGTTTAACAACAGTGCACTGTTATATTCACAACATGACGTTTTTTGTTTAGTGTTTTTTTTTTTGTTTTTTTTTGCCAGAAAAAACCCAAAATATTTTTGGCAAAAAAAAAAAAAAATAAAATAAAAGACTTAGGCCATTATTTTAGGAAATTGACAATATCTAAGACTGGCCCAAATGTGACAAGAAATAAAAGATACAATACACCTTAGTGCCACCAGAGGGAGACACATTTACTCTCTGCCTTAAAATGAAATCAATAACATTTAAACATCTATTAAACATACCCCATCTTTCTGAATTAAATTTTTATTTCCATCCATCCATTTTCTGGACACCCTTGTCCCTAGCAGGGTCAGTAGGGGTGCTGGTACCTGGAGAGAACCCACGCATGCACAGGGAGAACATGCAAACTCTGTGCAGAAAGACCCCAGGCCGGGAATCGAACCCAGGACCTCCTTGCTGCAAGGAAACAGTGCTACCAACTGCTCCACTGTGCAGCCAAAGCTTTTATTTATTTATTTATTTATTTATTAATAAATGTGTTTACTTTTACTGTCACAATTAACCAAAATAAAGGCCTGTGTGTAATTAACATAAATAATGTGTTTCAGTTGGTGAGTTACTGAAGTTGGGGAAAAAAACAAAAAACTTTTTAATGGATTGAATGGTTTTGTATTACTAAGATTGTTTTTGTTCCATTGGAACAGATTTATTAATTATTCACACAAAACAGCCAAGCAATTTAATGCATGAAAGATTTTCACCATAAAGTGTCAGGCTCAAGTTACAAGCTTTAATAAAACTCACCCACTAAAAAAAATACTGCTGGGGAACATTTAAAGTAATTATTGAGCCTAATGTCAGTATCTCTTGAGTCGCACCCACTGAGCACTTTTCAGGTGGAAAATCACACCCTAGTTTCAACATGCTGAGGGCTGACATTTTAACAACTAACAAAAAAATAAAAAAAATCTGATAGCTCCTTATTAATGAACTCAAATAAACTGAAAGTAATCTACACCAAGAAATCTTCAACAGTTTGTTTCTGTGTCATGACATTTGATGTCTGAACCACTACTGGGAAGCCTGACTGACTTCCTCACAGCAGGACACAGCTCAGGTAGAAGAAGAAGAAAAAAAGGGTTAGCAAAGAAAAATAGGTTTAACTCTCACACAGTCTTAAGAGACGGAGCTCGTAAAAAGCACAAGCTTTTTACCTTGTGCGCGGTCCAAAGGGGTTGCACTGCAAAACACCTAGGTAGACCAAAAGCTGCCGTCAAGCTCTTCCTCAAAGCTCCAGTTTCAAAACTTTCGCTTCACATAGCAGCCCTCCCCATTGACTCCCACACTCAGCTCCTTCAGACTAGCCAGAAGGAATTAGCAAACACCTGATGAAGTCTGCTGAGCTACTTCTCAGTGAAACGCTGATAATTAAAAAAAAAAAAAAAAAAATCCACTAAAGGGTTAATAGAGGAGCCATGTTGTGGTGACTTCCTGATGGCAGAGCTTCAGAAAGA
This sequence comes from Poeciliopsis paucimaculata, assembly GCA_903067055.1. Lineage (NCBI taxonomy): Eukaryota > Metazoa > Chordata > Actinopteri > Cyprinodontiformes > Poeciliidae > Poeciliopsis > Poeciliopsis paucimaculata. The sequence goes on from CAEGAD010018869.1 coordinate 3,735, forward strand.
ACAGGAGTTTTTAAAGAGACAGAGGACCAACGTCAAGGAGTTAAATTACAAAGTCAAATTTCTTTTCAGTGGCATTTGATATAAACAGCATTTTTTTTAATAACATTAGGCAAAGCAGTGAATTAGCCATAAAATGGCACTATGTGCCTGGAAAACTCAATAACACCCCTTCAAAGTTTGCTTTGAGTTGGGGATTAATGAAAACATCTGCTGGATGGTGTGAGCCGACCGCCTGCCTTCTTCCCCATCAGCTGCCACGATACTCCGCCAAACCCCCTCCTTCCCCTCAGAATCATTAAAAAGAGGTTTTAGCATGTCACTTCCCCTCCCTTTCACTTTCTAACAATCTCATGAGTGAGAAGAGAAGGTTTAATAGGCGTAGGAGGCCTCAGGGGATGCGTGGGGCTGGGGGGGGTGGCAGTTGAGAGCAGGGAATTTCCATCTGTTTCCCAGTGTGGAAATAATTTATTCCATTTTCCTTTCTGTGTATCTAAAAGTTTAATACTCCCCATGAAAAGTGGCCGTACATGCAAATGTGGGTGGAGTGTTTATTTTTGCCCATCTTTTGTCCCATGTCTTATGCCTCTAAAAGCAGTAAGAGTAGAGAACCCCCCCCCCCCCACACACACACACACACACACCACCCAACAGCCTGTGCCACATGACTTCCTCGGTGCTAAAAATAGACCCATTTACATTGCATTACACGCCTGAGCTGTCTCTCAATATTTCAGAGACTCACCGGAAAATTGACCATTAATCATTTATCGCCTGTACTCGCTCATCTCGATTTGCGCGCGCGCGGTGCACGGTGTCGATGTCGATGCAACATGGCGGTTCAGCCGGAGCGCAGTCAGTCCTCCAGCGTCTTGCTTTTACTCTCACGTGGTTCGTCCATTTAAATGCAATCTGCTGTCCGTTTGATGCCAGCGCTTGGTGTTGGGAGGCGGTGAGGCTGCCTCGCTCGTATATTGGCCAACTGAGCGTGCCTTGTCACGTGATCCTCCCCTCAGTCCAGCCTGGCGGTCAGATGACAGAAGCGGTCAGCTGTGACTTTCTTTCCCGTGGAAAACTGTCCCCCCTGATTTTGTTTGCACACTCAGAGCTGGGCTTTAGTTGTTTTTTTTTTTTTTTTGTCATAATCCTCTGTAATATAATAACTCACCTGCGTGCCAAAGGTTTCATTCCTCTGATCACCTTCCTCTGTTGTATAATGTATGTACAGATGAGAGGTTGAGCTTCTCTGATTGAAATGCTGATTGGCAGCTGTGTTGAATGCAACTTTACAACCTAGACGGTTGTGGTGCAGAATGAGCAACATGGTGAACCTTTACGCAGCCCACAGCATCGTTTCTGGGGGTTTTGTCCACCAGGGGTCACACAGACTCCATCACTTTCCTTCTGCTTTACAGTGGCTTAAAACCCCCCATCTACATACGTCTGTAAAATGGCTGTTTTTTTTGTTTAAATAAAATAAAAAATAACAACAACAACAAAAGAGACAATTCATCCTCAAAAACAAACAAAAAACAAAACAAATACGTTAGGGGTGAAAGTATAACAATGAAAAATGTGTGACAACTGAGTTGCAAAGACTAGTTGTGAAAAAGTATTTGCCTCATCTTTATATTCACGTGTTTCTGCTGTAAATCTGATTCACCAGCGACATCCACAAACAACAGCAATGGACGGTAAAGCCACTCCTCTGGGTTTACTGGTCTACTGGTTCATTTTCACTTTAAAAATGATCTGATTGCATGCTGGAAATGACTGTTGTTGAGTTCATGTTCTGCTAAAGGAGTTGGTCTATTGCTGAAGCCTAATGTAACATCTCTGTCCTAAACATGCAGCAGCAGCACAAATGTCCCCAAAGCTGATGTCGGCATCGACAGTCCACATTTCTAAAGAAGTTCCATGAATAATCAGGAGATCCTGAAACACTTCAAAGTTCAGGGGGTATTATAGTACTTTGAACCAATCTGATGGTTGAATAACCTAAACAATAGATTAAAAACAATAAATAGATTTGTTGCTGAGTTCATACATATATTTGTTCAACAATTTAGCAGCAAAAAGGGGGTTTGAACTGAAAATGTTGCTTACTATTTGTCAATAAATGGTCTTTGATTAAAGTGCAATTAATTACAGATCCTGAAATGAACTCGGTTACAAATTCAAATCGATTTCCACAGCTAAAAATAAAACAATGACACGTGACTTTAAGGAAAATTCTTCTATACAGGATGCAGACACTTGGTCAAAGTCTTGTCTGCACTTTTGCATTCCACAAAGGATTGCTTTAAATATTGGTTTAGCCCAAATCCATGTGCATTAAAATTCTTCTGGGACTGAACTGTGATGCATGTCTCACGTCAGTGATGTAAAGTCAGATAAAATGACCGTTTGGACTTGAAAACAATGAGATCCAATTGATACAGGCCTGTTAATTGAAGTCTGGAATATAAATTGAATATTCCAATCTTGGTCTCTCAGATCAAAAAATCCAAATTGGGCCATTCACACTCCCGCATAAAAGTTGGACATAGGTTGCATGTGGACAAAAATGTACGGATCGGATTAGCTAATTTAAACACCTGATCTACTGATGGCTGTGTGAGTCGCTTTTTTCTTTAACTAAACAGAAACACACCATATTCCACAGCACATCTACATGTTAAAGTTGCCAAAGTCAAGCTAGCATAACTGACCTACTTCCCTCTCCTTCACTATTTTTTTCCATTTAAGACTTTTCCCTGACCTTATTTAGTTGTCAATTAGTAGCGAACCACTGCATCCCTTTTTTCATTTATGTGTCAGAACTTTTAAGATTCAGGGCTTTATGTTGACAACTTGACAGATAAAATCAAAGACCATCATTGGCGAGCATCTTTCTGCCCTCCAGCAGGGACATGTTTATGGAGACAGAAAAAACATGATGATAGTAACAGAGCATGTTCTTCAGGTACATTAGAAGAAGAGAATATTTTGACTTTATTACTATATGACCCTGCGACAGACTGGCAACCTGTCCAGGGTGACCCTGCCTCTCGCCTGGAACTCAGCTGGAGATAGGCACCAGCAACTCTCGACCCCACTAGGGACAAGGGTGAACAGAAAATGGATGGATGGATGGATAATATATGACCATTTGATAAATTTCAGCCCACTGTCCGTCTTTTAATCAGTGAGTGGAAAGGACTCAAAACATAATCCAGTGAAGAACCGAAACTTTCATTAGGCATCCCACATTTTGTCACGACTATAAATGGTTTTTTGAACGCCGTGAGCAAGTCAAACGTTTGGCTTGGACGAGTGAACTGCCTCTAATCAGGTAACCGCTTTCGCTCGGTAAATTTAAGAAAAGTGCAAACGTGCCGTTGTCCTGCGTATAAGAAAACCGACAAAGCGATAGTTTTGAATGTGATGAAGCACTTCGGCAGCTTCATCAGCAGCGGAAGTGCTGATGAAGCTGGATGTGATCGTTAACTGATCAGATACACGGAGCTGCCAGATTCCTGCTCCAGTTTTCTCCCCTCAGCTCTCACATTAGCATGCAGCTTTTAATTAATTAGCTGACGGCACCGAGGAGCACGCTCTCCCTCAAGTGTTGGATCTTCAGCAGAACTGAAATAATAGAGACTTAAAATGACAACGACGTGTCATCGCTTCATGTCACACCAACGGAGGCTTCACTTCCTCCAGATTTTTCTAGCTGTGGCCTAGTTAAAGTAAATGTTTATATAAAAAAAAGAAAATGTCCGGCTGATTTATCCTCAAATAATAATACATCTCCTAAATGTTTTGGCTTACACTTAGGAAGAGGAAAGGGAAGGAAGAAAGGAAGGGTGCAAGACAAGAAGGAATCAATGAGGAAGGAATGGAGAACGCAAGAAGGGAAGAAAAGGAGGATGGAAAAAAGGAAGGAAGGAAAGAGGAAAGGAGGAAGAAAGACAGGAAGAAAGAAAGAAGCAAGAATGAAGGAACAAAAGAAGGCAGGATAAAAGGTAGAAAGTAAGGAAGGAAGAAGAAAAGAAGGTGGGAAAGAAGGACATAAAGAAAAATATAAAGAAGGAAGTGGAGAAGGGAGGAGAGGATGGACAGACAAAAGGAAGGACACTAGGAAGAACAAAACGACAGAAAGAAGGAAACCCAAGGCAAAGAGGAATGTCTCACAGCAGGATCTGGAATAGAGTCTGGAAGATTTTTCCAAACTCTTTCCCCTTCCTCTTCTTACTCAGACCAGGAAATTCCCAAACTTCCGCTCCATATTTTCCCAGTATATTTGCCCTGACACAAGTATTCATGAAGCACACTGGAAAGCTTCAGAAGAAGAAGAGAACCCTCGACGTCGTGGTTCCCCTCTCCGTGGAGTCACCCGTTCACCACGGCTCCACTCGGATATTCAGCCAGGCGTTTCCACAGATCTGCCATCAGATTAGGGAAGCTCTGAAACCCAAATCGGTCAATCACATTCCGGCCGGTTGCAGCTCTATGTTGCAGCTCTATGTTGCACATTGCACAGTAATAGTTAGAGCTGTCTAACCATTATTGTCTTAATACTTAGACAGTAATGTTTACTGTTACTGTTTTTCTCCCCCCGTCCGTTTAATGATGTTGTGTCTTCCCGAAGACTAACTCATTAATTTTCCCTTTGTTTCCAGCGACAGCGAGTCGACAGCCTGTCCAACGGCTTGTTAAACTCTGCCAAGACTCCGGCTGACATGTTTTTGCTTTAACAGCCGCGTTTCTTCATGGATATCAGTTCATTCTGCCTTTACATCCTTCATATTTAAAGGCAGACATAATTTTTTTAAAAAAATCATCATGAATGCTGTATTAAAGTTTTGTACTTTTAATGATTTATTTGAACTGGGTGGATATATAAATATATTTATACTGCAACCCTACAATATTATTAATCTGCATTTACTTTATGCTGCTAACACAGCCCAGCCATAACTCTGGATGTTTCGTTATTAGAAATAGTGGATTTCATCCAAACTGCTTTCCTGTCATAAATCCAACTTTTAAACCGGCGGTATTTTGTAAAATCAACTTTTTTTTTATTTTTTATTTTTTTTAGCTTGAGCTCAAAATTTAGCTCAAAACCATACCTGGAGTGTTGCCTTGACTCAATCATGCATGAAGGAGAAATCCCTTAATCTCCGTGGCAACCATTCGGCTGTGCAAAATGCCTGGGTGGACCCAGCTCCGCCTTCGATGATGAAGCTCCACCTCAGAACCCTGGTAACTCTGTTACCTTGGTAACAGAGTTTCCACGTTACCAAGCTTCCCCCTCCACCGCAAACACTGAGTTAGCATAAATAATTGGAGAGCAACAAGTTCACTACTTTTTGCTCTCCAAACAATCCTTGGCGGCATGAATATTGTGCACACTGAGAGTGAAATGACGATACGTTCACGATATGCTGTGCAGGCTCAACATAAAGAACAACTGACATCATTCAAATCTCGGGATTCTGCGAAGTGTGATGGATGAATGGGTTCAACCTGAAGCACATCCAGGAAAGGAGAAACAAGTTCAACTGGCAAAAATGGGAATGTGCAAGATGGATGGCAACTTCTTCTTAGCAGCAACTGTCTGGTCAGACTTTGTAAAAAAAAAAAAAAAAAAAAATAAAAAAACCCAGAAAGGTGAGGGGTATCTTGCAAAGCAAACAGGAAGAATTGCGAATAGTGTCTAGGATCTGAAAATATTCCTTATATATTCCTGGGATTGTTTCGCTGGCAGGACCGAAAAGAGGGGAACGCTCCATATGCTGGGAACCGGCAATGATGATGTCACAAAGGGCAGCAACTCCATCGTTCTGCACTCTGTCTGGTTTTAGTGAGAACGCCAGCAGCAGCGTTCTGGATCAGCTGCCGCTGGAGGATTGACTTGTTAGGCAGACCTGTGAGGACACTGTCACAGCAATACATGCGACTGAAGATGAGTTTCCCTAGAGCTCGCTCAAACATTACTTCTTTACTCCTAGGAATGTTCTCCAGGTGACAGAAGGCCGACTTTGTTACTGTCTTTATGTGGCTCTGAAGGCTCAAGTCAAAGTTCATATACTCCCAGATTTCAGGCCTGATTGCTGGTTCCTAGTTATGATAATTTGACTCTAAACAGTTCCTCTTTGGGTCCAAAGCCAATAACTTCAGTTCAGAGTTTATATGGACAGCAGCACAGGTGGAGCAATCAGTAGCCAGCAAGATTAGGGGGAGAGATGGGTGGAGAGGGGGGTGGGGGGCAGCAGGGAACGCGGCGGGAACAAGGAATAATAAGAGATTCATCTGACATTAATGCGCTTACTGAATGTTTGTTCTGACCAGAGCTGAGTGTTTCACCCTCCACTGCCTGACAGAGCACTTCTTCTGCTTCTGATTTGCAGCGCCGCCTCATGTTTATTATATAATAATCTAAGAAAAGACTGCCATAGCCTGGGAAGGCCTCAGCTTGTGTAAAAATAGACCCACAGCAGGGGGGAGGAGGGGAGAGTTGGGAATGATCTGCCTATTTTTAGCACCAGCGCTCCTGTCCACGCCTAAGAATACCAAAGAGAGATGTTTCATGTTCACCCTGCGCCTGTCAGGCTGATCTCATTCCTGAATGGAGCCAGATGATTGGTGCAGGCCGGAGCGCCGGCCGGAAAGGTCCTACAGGTGCATGTCATCAGTTTTTATTCACTTATTTCTTTTCAAATATCAGTCCATCCTCCACTACTCATCACAAAGCGTTTTTTTTTGTTTTGTTTTTTTTTACCACGTGGAGTTGCTCTCAGGTTGATGAGCTTGTGAGCGACGACAAGGGAAATAAAGCGGGTGGAAAACATGCGCTCTGAGAACCGCCAGGCCCCCCCGCATCAGCCTGGCTGATATTAGAGTCATGCTGAGCTCGTTCAAGTCTGCTTTATTGCTTCAGAGGCTCCGGCACTCTAAGCAGCTGGTGCTACGGGATGAAGATGGGACATGGGCAGCACCAGAGGAGTGAAGAGTGAAAAAAAAGTTTTCTTTTTGTGTCGAAGAAGGGAAGGAATGAGAGACTTTTTAAAAATAATAATAATAAAAAGATTTTAAGCCCATTAGAAGTTAATTTTGTTAATTAAATATGGGAAATTGGCTTTTTTTCTGTTTAGCATTTTAGCAGGTTGTAATGTTATTCCCTCATCAAACACATTCATGTTGCTTTGATTCTTTCGTTGACGTTTGAGAAATTTCTTACGGTATCAAAAGCAAAATAAATGAAAAGCATATATTTTGAAAATCTGGGTTGATTCGGTGTCGCTTTTTCCATTTGGACTGCAGAACCTTGCACCGCACACTTTGCTCCACAGATGAACATTTTGCATGTGTCCAAGTACAAAGTAATTGCATCGGTTTGTAACATGTACCATCAGGCCTGTATGTGACATTTTTCAGTCCAAAGCTGGTACCATTGCACCTTAATCACAACACAACTGGTTTTGGTTGGTCATTTAGGTTATTGCCTGTCAGTCAACAAACCATCATTCCTTCCACACAAACAGCGGTGGTGTCTTTCTTAGTAAAGTCTAACATTAACCTAGCATGTTCCTCAGCTTAGGGCTGAGAATTCCAATTAAAGTTTTCAGATATAGCTCGAAGTGGGAGGTGACCTTAATGGCACAATAACTCATCACGAAGTTAAAAGTAATGCGAAGATAAACACAGAGAGCAGATAGCAGCGAGGGCTCATTAAAATGTTGAAGAGTCTACAAACCAGGAAGGGAGCAAAGTCTACTGGCTGTAATTAGCACACTGTCACTGGTTGCACAGCAACCCACACTCTTAGCATGTCAGATTACTTCCCTACTGCTTTAAATAATAATAATAATAATAATAATAATAATAATAATAATAATAATAATAATAATAATAATACTCCAAAATGCAGAAAAACACATTTCAAATGAATCAAGACCAGTGATCATCCATTATTGGAGGTTTTCAGTGGTAACAATAAGGCAACAAACTTATTGGGCATCATAATCTTAGTGGCAGAGAGAGAGAACGAGAGAGACACAGAGAGAGAGAGAAATAGAGAAACAAAGAGAGACACACACACACAGAGAGAGAGAGGCACCTCCGTGTTTGTTAAACTTCTGTTGTCACCTAAAATCCTCAGCAACCTTAAGCCCCTTCAGACACCTTGACATGAAGTAGGAAACAGAATAATCCTATTAAAGCCTCGCTTTTTATTAGTTCCTGAGCCATGGAGATTTCTGACTTATAATGTTTTCAAGTAATAAAGTGAGACTATTGTCTTGAAGATATCAGTTTTTATTCTATATTAAAGTCAGTGGTCAAATCATTTCGTTGGAGAAGACAGTACCTTTGGCAGCAAGGTACTGTCTTCTCCAATATGTTATACTAATATGACATATTACTATTTTATTATAGAAAAAAATTGAGTTCACTCAAACATTTCAAAAGAAGGCCTGTATGTATTCACGAGGTGCTAAACTTACAAAAGGCCAAACAGCCAAATATTAACTTCAATAATTTGGGAGTTTTAGCCTGTCTGTCATAAGAGAATAAAAATGGGTTTATTTTTCAAAGTTTTACCTTGTTATTCATTCATTTATTAAAGTCCTAATTTCAAACTAGCTGAATATTTAGCTGAAAGCTAAATGCTTCAGGTTTAATATTTAGCCTGCTTACAAAATTTCAGATTGGAGTTAACATTGACTCGCCCACAGTTAGCACACTAACAAAAATATTTAGCTTGTAAACAAAATTTATTTAGCTTGCTAACTATTTTGCTAACTATTAGCTAAGTGGTCAGTAGTAGTTAACTATTTATGAAGACTTAAAATAGTCAGCAAGTTAAATATGTATGTAGCTTAAATGTTCAGTGTAAATATGACTTTGAAAAGGGAATTCCCTTTTTTTTGCTCTTACAACAGGCTAAATAACACAAATTATTGTTGTTGGTTAGTGGCTGTGTAACTTTACAAACAGCCACTAACCTGCTTCCCTGCAAGGAGAAGCGGGTCAAGACAATGGGCGGTTTGGCGGTTATATACGGCCATTTCTGTCTTTAAGATGTTAGATAGACTTCCTGAGAAGTCGGGCAGACAGAGGCTGTTTTCTCAGTGAGCGGAGCCTTTGGAAGCTGGACAGAATGACACCCTGTTGTAACTCGTTTCATCTCGAGATGAGTGTTGGAGAGGTGTAATGGTGTGAATCTCCTCCAGTAATCTGGCTCTGCTTTAAAAGTCATTGGCTGGCTGCGTCAATCAAGACAGGCGTCCATCAGGACTGAGAACGTCTCTTATTTTTAGGTTTAGCAGACCACCAGTGGCTGTAAGAGCCAAAAACTTTCTGTGCTTTAAAAAGCATCTGTCCCCTCGCAATTATTCTGATGAGCAAATAAAATGTAATATCAGACAACATCCAAAATTCAGATTTCAAATTTTATTTGTTAAGGGATATTGCTTTAGAAGTTCCTCGGGATCTTTGTGTTGGAGAGGTTCAAGGTTGTTCCGTTTCAGGATGCTCGCTCTCGATTCAGGTAGCTGTCAGTGTCGTTGCCAATCTGCTCTTCCATTAGATTGCTGCCGACAACAGCTCCTAAAACCTTGATTTATTGAGAAGGAATACAGCGAGGTCTGTCGAATAAACCAACTAATTGCATGATGGATTAAAAAACTCAATTGCCATTTGCATGATCTATCGTTTTCTCTTTTCTCTCTTTCTACCAAAAACTGGATAATAAAAGTCTTCAGTCTGGTCCTTTGGTCTCAACCAGCCCTTTTTTGGGAAGAGCAACTTTATTCACAGGAACTTCATAATTCATGTTGTTTTTGTCGTTTTGTTTATTTATTTTGGATGTTTAAACTGTTTCCCAGTCCCAGTGTCAGTTTTTCGCTAGAATTTAAGGTTCATTGATCTTTGAGAATGTGTTCTTGCATTATTGTGCCATTACCGTTACATCACTAGAAACAATATCATCGTTTATCGCGATAAATTTATAGTCCAGGAAATTTTCTTACAGCGACAGACCGACAGCGTGTGAAATTGAACTCTACTTCACCAAATATTTTTCATTGCAGTTTGATGAACTGGAACACCTAAGATCGAGCAAAAATAATAGTAATAACAATAAAAAAATAAACCAGAAGAGAAATCTGGAAGTGTAAATATTTTTTTCACAACACGGTGCAATGTTCTCAAAGGAGCCCAAAGGAGATTGCTTTTTTTTTTTTTCATTCTCAGCCACAGGGACATAAACACCACAACAAGACGTACTATATGAATATTTATTCAAATATTGTAATTCTTACAGATACGGTCTTTTAAAATAATCAGTTGCTTGTGGCTTTTGTTGTTCCTCTGAGCAGTCTTGTAATCTCTTAACTCCTCATTTTAAGGAGTTTATAGGAATAAACTCTTTTTTTCTTGTGTGGTAACATCATGCAAAAAAACCCAACAAAACAAAACAAAACAAAAAATACATGCCTATGATGATTTTTGAAAAAAAAAAAAAGAGTAATTGTAAATTGTTCAAATTTAGCATCTGCAACAAAAATAACTTTAAACAAAATGTTTGTCTTATTTTTGACAACTAAATGAAGGGCAAGTTAGATCAGATCTTTCATTTCATTTTCTTTCTCACGTCACTTCATGACTAACTCTGGCTATGTGTCAGTGGAGTTAAAAAAAGAAATAAAGAAGAAAGAAAAAAAAAGAGAATATTCATTATCTAAATAGAACATCTGAAGGCATTGCATGATTCCCAGATTGATCAGTGAGCTACTTAAGGCAAACAAGTCCTTGAAATAACAAAGTACAATTAATTGTTGCTTCGACCTACTGATGCACCCTGTCTGCAAAAAAATAAATAATAATAATAATAATAAAATAAGATCCAAAACATGCAAACTTGGTACATGCTCGAGAAACACATCAGGATATTATAACAGAATATTCATCACAGGCATTCAAATAAACCACTTTGTCCGATATAATAAATTTACAGTTTATATTACATGAGTGAAGATTACTGGGCGTTCTTATGGCCGGCTCTCAGCAGACTGATTCAGATAGTGTAAATACAGCTGCAACCAGAGAACTGAATAAAAATACAATCACTTTCTTTTCCCCCTTCAGTGTCTTAAGTTAAATCAGACTAAACTTTTCTTCTTGCAGGTTTGTTAGAATTACCAAAATTATTTCCATTTGCTAAATGCCAGAAAATCTTGCAAGAATAGTTTATAGAGATTCCTTTTGTAATGTTATGTCCTTGAATTCAAAAGTTTAACTTGGCTTAGTTTAGTGTGACGCCGATTAGGTCAACCTATCAGAAGTTTGACCCAAGTTGTACAGTTTAAGTCTGTTATCTCTGATGCCAACTGAATGTATGTAAACCTTTTTTTTTTTTATTTAAAAAAAAAAAAAAAAAACGTTCTTAAGTTTTCTGGCATTTGGCAAATAGAAATAATTGTGGTAATTCTAACTAAGCTAAAACCAGAGAAGTTTGTTCTGATTTAACTTCAGAAGTAAAGAAAAAAAAAAAGTGTTTGTGTGTTTTTATTCAGTATCTAAGTGTCTGGTTTCGATATTTCGTGGTATGTTTATTCCACGCTGGTCTGACGGCTTGTGATTTCATCGTTCTCCTGCACTGTAAATACTTTAACTGTTCCCCAACATTGACTCCAGTTCCCACATGGATGTACTCTCACGTGAAAGTGCCGTTTAAATAACTGGACCTTCTCATTCTGAAGTTGAAAACCCCACAACCAAAAAAACAAAAACAAAAACAAAAGATATTTTAAATAAACAAGGAGCATCTCTAATAACACAGCTGGAATGTAGTTTTATTTTGTAGTAAATCAGTATTTTGATTTCTAAATGGCATTATCAATGACCTCCGTAATAACGTTGCCGATTTTCGGCGTATTAAAAACGGCTGAAGCGTTTCCAGGAGCTCCTGTTTTCAAGCGCTCTCTGTCACGAGGGGAACATCTTTAGGAAGATCTGTGTTCCCTCCAGCAGAGCTTGTAGTGGAGTCGCTGCCAAAGGCCCAGGGAGGCTGATATGTAGGCACAGAGGGGCGAGACAGTTTCCCAATAAGACACTTTATGCTGGGGTTCCTTCCTATTTTCTCCTAACTCTGTGTTTTATTTGTGCTGCACAGGAGAACAACCTGATGCGCATAAATGTTTTGATAGATTGTCGGATTTGGTTATTTTTAAAAGGAACCTTAACAATACGACACACGTCTTAAAATAGCAGCAGCTCATGACACGGTATATGAACAACCAGACTGAAAACAGCATCAGCTTTAGCCCAATACTACTAAATATGTGAGGAAAGTCAGAATGTTTTTCTCTCACTTCTATTCACTATTCAATGATGATGACATATGTTCAGCAGAAATGTAGCCTCATATCTTGCAATTTTAGTCGGCCATGAGTTCTTGTCCATTTTGTGCTGGTTACGCTAGCTAGAGGAGCAAAGCAGCTGGAAGAAATTGGACAATCATCCCAATCGGAAAGAAGAAAATAGCAAATAACGTTTCAATAAATCCTTTTAAACTATATTTTATAATGAATGGGGGGGGGGGGGAAAGTACGTTTTTGGACTGTGGGAGGAAGCCGGAGAACCCGGAGAGAACCCACGCATGCACAGGGAGAACATGCAAACTCCGTGCAGAAAGACCCAGGAATCGAACCCAGGACCTTCTTGCTGCAAGGCAACAGTGCTGCCAACTGTGCCACTGTATTAAGATATAATTTTTATAATTTTGTCCTCACCTTTGGAGGATTCCTCCCCCCAAATCAATCTCCACGGGAGAAATCCCAGGCGGACCGCTTAAGGGAAATGAGAATCAAGCGGAATGTCTACTTTAGGCAATGCAGGTCGTATTGTTAAAGGTTCCTTTAAAAAATTCCAGAATTTCTTTCAAATCAAGATGTTCTTTGGACATTTTATTTAAAACCCAACCAGTAAGAAGACAATGTGGTCCGTGTCAGGATTGTTTGACGCGCATTAAAACCATAAACCTTCACCAGTTACAAGCTGGCCTTAAGTTTGCGATAACAGAACAAAGACCAGATTATTGTAAAAGCTTGAAGCATTTGAAATACCCCCCATACCCTCCAACACAAACCAATAAACAGTTTTTCCCTCACAAAACTCTCCGTCATCACTCAGACGTGATGTTATGTAAATGTGATGCATGTTTCATATATAAATGCACGTCCTGGATGTTTTGAGTGGGTGTGAGACGAAGTTGCCAAGATAAATAAATGAAAGGTGCTGCCTTTCGTTGTGGACCGGACGGAGCGGGGGTCACAGAGTATAGCGGCAGTCTGATGCGAGTCCAGCAGCTTCCACAGTATTTACATGTAAAAGACTTTCTGCCTGCTCCTCCAGTCAGTACAGTTGCTACATTGTGCAGTTCCACATTCACGCTTTTGTACAATAGGTCCCAGCCAGGACAAAACACCACGACGTTCAACCCCCATGACCACACAGGGAGAAACCCTATTCAGCCAAAACTGAACAAGAAGTTGTTGGGGTTTTTTTTTTTCTTTCTGGGATTGAGACGCTACACTTAACAGCATGTTAAATTTGGCAGAAATAACATTGCTACAGAGTGTTTGTTTTTTTTTTTATCATAAAGTTGATTTTCGAACACATAAAACATACATCGTTCTCTAACCGTTTATGTTTATAAAAATACAGGCCTGTCGTTCATGATTTAAATATGAATAACATCTGCAGAAACATTGATAAGGCCTGTTAGTCATGATTTAAATATGATTACAGGCCTCCTGTATAAAATGTAATTCCGTTATATGAGCGGTAAAGAAGCAGCATCTCACAAACAGTAGTTTTGACCGATACACACACAAAAAAAAGGCAGAACTCTGTACAAGTGTATAAACATCTTGGAAAATGGTTTAGAAGCAGTTCATAACCAGATGCTCAAATGAAAACATCATCAGCCAAGAAGTATACTGTGATTTTGAGGCGTGAGTTTAAAAAGTCGCTGTAAACATTCTTTACATAAGATTCCTTGACTGAATAGGGCCCTAAAGACACAGGTTAAAATCTACTGTACAGTATGCGGTACACAAATACACAGGAAAACTTTCAGTTCACACATTTACATAAAGAAAGACGGCCCTGTGTACGCAGAGTCTGATGACTGATTGGGAGGAAAATGCTTGTGCTTTGCGAGGACTTAAAAACGGCGGTGGACCCGTGAGGCGGCGCAGCGACACGGCCAGGCTCGTCTAAAAGTGACAGTGCAATTACCTGAACCGCTTGGCTTTGATCATGAACACTGATCTCTTGTGGAAAATGTGGCGGCTGACTTCTTGTGGCTCGCTGGGAATCAAACAGCAGCAGCAGCGGATTTCGGTGGGTTTAGCCAGAAAAACAACAACAAAAAAAACACTTAAAGTTCTCAAGGTCCACATTGGCCGGTGAAGAATTCGGACAATATTAAACGTTTGAGTAAAAATATCACTTTTATGGTAGTAAAACACATTTTGAACATTTTGAAGCCAACTGATTAAATGGTCTGTTGCAAATCTTACTAAAACTGCTAGTATAATAATATCCAATTTAATTTGGCTTATTTTAGGTATAATATTGGAGTCGTGTGATGTTCTCTTTGCAGTCTTTTTAAAATATGGCTTTTCAGTTAAACCTACACGGCAGTGTAGCAGCTAGAAAAAAAAAACAAAAACTAATTACCGGCTGAATTCTGTGGTAACTTTGAGGTTTGCTAGTTATTAGCAAACTTATCTATCCCAGTAGACTTCTATCCATTTATTGGGTCAACAGACATGCTAACTATAAAGCTTGTTGCTAACATCTGATTGTAAAAACGTTTAATTTTTAACGCACCTTTGAGATTTAAACAGTTATAATCAAACCTATCACAGTACTAAGTAACTTCTGGAACAATTTGTCATCCAGCAACATTTGCAATTGTGACAGGCCTGTGTGTGCGTGCAAGATGGAGGTTCATATCAGCAAAAGGATTAATTGACCCAGAGCTGCTCAATGTGCCCTTCACTCCTAAATAAATAAATATGCACAGAGATGTTAAAGCATTAAAGCTACCAGTGTGTTATGTTTCATCCATAGATAAGACGTTTTCACTGAAATATATTGAGCTGTCGGTTGTAATCTCATGTTGGACAAGGTAAACAAGGAGGCCGCCAACTGAGTCCGCTGCAACTGTCTGAATCTGAGTGGAGCGCTGCTGCTGTCACAAAGCTTACAGGGGGGTTTAAAAAATGTACACTTCAACTTTAGAATACATTGTTTGGTAATCGGTGGTGAAAATCTGCCAGTAAATTTCAACCAAACAAAGGACTATTGTTTTTTTTCCCTCCCCACCATGTTGGTGTTCGGGAGGAGAGGGAATGAAAAACAGAGGTGGCGAACAGGACCGAACAAGTTCTGATTGCCACAACTGACCATAAGGCCTGTGATATCCTAGCATTAATTCACAGATTGTTCCTGCCTGACCGCATGAAACACAGAATGGCCTTGAAGAAAACAGTCCGTTGAGATGAAAGAGCAACAGGAGGTGCGTTTCCACGCCTTGGAAAGCTCCTGCTGTTACGTAAGGCAGGGTCCGTTTAGGACAAATGCGACACACTCTGTGTTTCCCACGCTGCCGCAGTTCAGCTGACCTCGCAATGCTTCATTTATTTTATATTTAGAAGAAGAAAAAATACATAAAAAAAACAAAATCAAAAACATGGTGACACCTCCTTCTCTGGGTGTTAAGTGCTGTTTTCGCCCCTCACATTTCTGGCTCCAAATAGTTATAATTGCTGACATGGCAGCCAAAAAAGTCTAAACGCTGGTTTATAAAAACCCACTGACAGATTTTCTCCAATTTTTTGGGTTTTTTTTAGGATTTTGGGACTTTTTTAATTAATTTTTTTAACAACCTGAATCGAGTCACTTTAGCTTGTTTTGCTCCTTTTGGAAGTTTGACACTGGCACGTTGGTTTTAGGTAGACGACTCCGGTGAGGGCGAAACGTTACAGCTTGTCAGACAAATTTTAATGTTAGGCAAAAATAACCTGAGCAAAAACACATTTTAAAAACAACATATCCAAACCTAAACCTACGCTCACAAGAAAGACCAGCTTAAAACTGACAGCATTTCAGAAACAGAAAATCAAACATACCCTCATGATGGTGGTGTGATGACTTTGTCCTACTTTGCTGCTTCTGGGCCTTTGATGATAGAACCATGAACTTAGGATTTCTTGCTTTCTTTAGCAAGAAATCCTACAGGAGGTTGTCTGGCCATCCGTTTGTTGCTTTAAGAGGACAGTTTTATGGGTAAATTCCCTTCACAGCAATGAGGCAGACATACAGCCAGTTACTACAGGGGCTTGACGGCAGGTGTTGCAGCAACCAATTATTAGTTTTAGGATGCAATTGTTTTTTCGCATTGGGCCAGGATAATGTTTTTCACTTAATGAAGGATTGCATCATTTGAAAATAACCTAACTTTTCTAATTACTCGGGTTATCTTTGCCTGACATTAAAATCTATTTGATCATTCAAACGTTTGAATTTGAAATAAAAGCAAAAACCTTTTTGCAGAGCGCTGCGTGAGTTCTCACTGGACAAGGAGTTTGAGTTTCATCGGCTGGTTATCGGTTCTTTGTGCACTTATGCCATGTGTTGATGCCTGCTCTGATTACAAACAAATTGGCATGAGAGGTTTCAGAGAATTTGGCAATGATCTTGTATAACAAAATAACCATGTTCCTAGTTAAAGCTGCAGTATGTAACTTTTATGAAAATAGTTTCTTATTTATTGAAACTGTCACCATTTTGTGACAGCATAGTAAGAGACAGATAATGAAATTAAAAAATTAAGCTCATCCGCCTCCTCAGTGCCAACTAGAAACAACCAATCGGAGCCAGGAGGCGGGTCTTAGTGCTGTCAATCAACCTAATGATCATACTTTTCTCTCTCCCAACTTGTAGTGAAAGCTAATGCTAGTTAGCATGGCCACCAATGACGGTGGCTAAACTGTTTTCCTGTAATGGTAAGTTGTTTCTCTGCCATTAGCCCATTTAGCAGCGAGTACATGAGAATGAGTGACAACACTAAGACCCGCCTCCTAGCTCTGATTGGTTTTTTTCTGTGGGGAGCAGTGCAGTTCTTCAGACAGCAACAGCAGCTCAGGGAGGAGGTGGAGAAGGTCGATCTTTTTATATTATCTTTCTCAAAATAAATTGCCAACATAGAGACAGTTTTAATAAATATGTAAAAGACAGAAATTTTTTTTTTTTTTTTTATAAAACTTACATACTGCAGCTTTAACTAACATAACTCACAAGACTTATTTTTCACAAGAAAAGAAGTGACATTTACATTTTGTACAGAGTAAAGTAAGAGGTAGAGAGACGTAACCAAAACAGAGCCATGCCTCTGAAGCGTAGATGTATTTTCACAAAAATAACAGCGCTGAAGCTCACAGCTCACAGTCAGAGACTCTGTAATGAGAGGTGTGTGTGTTTTTGACTGCTGGGCTTGGCGATCCTCATTTCCAGAAGCCATGGTGTAGATGGGACGATGCCTGTGAATGTTTTCTGACGTACAGTAAGGCTGGTTGGACTCCCTGCTGCATTTGATTTGACCCGACCCCCAGGGAGCGCCGCTGCCTGCTGGAGCCGAGGTGGACAGAGCGGAAGGAGGGAAGATCTCAGGTGGTGACGGGTTCGTCTGTGGCGGGACGTAGCAGCGTTAGCGGCGGTGCGGCGGGAACAAGCCCTGAGTGTGGGACGACATTGCATGCTTCTTCTACACTAAAACATGCTCTATTCATTTAAAAAGAAACAGAGTATAATTGCTGTACATGTAGTGGGAAAAGAAAATGGCATCAGGGCCTAAATGTTTTTAAATTCACAACGTCCTGGTTCTGCAGGTGAAAAATATGACTCTGAAAGGTTTTCACATTGATCGGTATAAATCGTTTATCACCTGAAAAAAAAATCCCCTCTCCGCTTTCCCCATGTAAACATTGAAGTATTGAGATTTTGTGAAAGGTTCAGGAAGTGAATGCTGAAGAACAAAGAGGAACGGACAGTGTTCGCGACCAGAGTCTCACGAGTCCGGACCTTTTCCGGACGTCCTGTTCCTTCTCCTCTTCGTTGGATTTCTTCCGGTTGGAAATCCAGCAATTTCCAACCTTCAAAATTACCCGAGCGCAAAGCCCTATAGCTGAAACCATGGAAGCATCCCCAAGTCAGGGCTACAGCCAAACATTCCTGAAAGTGCAACGCGAGACAGCGGGTGAAGTTCACCGTGTGCTCACCGGCTTCCAGTGAAGACTATAGCGAGAAAAGGAAGCTCAAAGAGAAGATCGGAAGCCGTTAAAAGCTGGCCAAGCCGATGCGGAGGGTCGGGGGCCTCGGCCCTTCAGATCCGGCTTACCCGTCTGGTGTGGAGAGGGTGTACGGCCGGGGGCGGACACGGGGTGTAAGGTGGCGGCTGGGGGCCTGGTTTGATCCCTCGGGTCCTCATGTAGGAGAGAAACTGGTCGGGGATTTCGGCGAGCACTTCTTTAGCCAGACGAGCCATGCTCAGGATGTGGTTTCCTCGCCGGTCGATGTAGTCTCTGAAAGGAACAAACTAACGAGGAAAAGAAGTGAAGAAATGAGATATGGTAGGTGGAAATTAATTGGGCAAAAGGCAGAACACAGAGAAGAGAGTCAACCACCAAGATCTGTTCCATTAAAGCTACACCATGTAACTTTTATAAAAAATATGTTTTTTACCTATTGGTCAAAACAGTCACCATGTCGTGACAATATGATATAAGATAGTGCCACGCAGAAGATGAGTGACAACGTTAAATAAAACCTGGCTCTGATTGGTTGTTTCTATTTGGCATTGGGAGAAGGAAGAGGAGCTGGATCTTTTCCACAGACGGTCTGTCTCACGACATGGTGACAGTTTCAATAAATATGTTAGAATTTTTTAGTTTTTATTTTTTATTTTTAATAAAAGTCACACACAGCAGCTTTAATCTCAAACTTCACATTTCCTAGTCGGGAGTACTCTGTACCTGAACGATGTCCCTCTCTGCATATCGTCCCTGGGATGAGATCCTCTCTTCGTCCCCGTCCAGCTCAATCATTTCTGCGAAGGAAGCGACATCACTTCTTTACTGTCAGCCAGGAGAATGAAAACACAAGCTGGACT
Organism: Poeciliopsis paucimaculata; assembly: GCA_903067055.1. Classification (NCBI taxonomy): domain Eukaryota; kingdom Metazoa; phylum Chordata; class Actinopteri; order Cyprinodontiformes; family Poeciliidae; genus Poeciliopsis; species Poeciliopsis paucimaculata. The sequence goes on from CAEGAD010018869.1 coordinate 22,963, forward strand.
GTCTGAAGTCTCATCCTTCGATGAATTAACTCTGATTTGAGGATGACCTGGTTGAAATGCCAACCAACCACAGTCGGTAATGTTCTTTGTGTACTTTGACAAGGTCTCTTTTGGAGCCAGATAATACAGAGTTAGGTTGACGGTACAATATTTCATTAGCCACCATGAAGTCATTTGCATGTTAGTGGCCCCACATATCCTAGGAGACTACGCCAAATATGGAGTGATGCGGAGAATCTGCATGGCTGAGCGTGATGCCACTGGGATGTCGCTTACCAATAAGTGTGGGCTTATGGGAAACGTGATGGAATATGTTTGCAACGGCACTGCAGGGACATTAATAGCCAGACACAGCAGTTTCAGATGTGTGATCATTTTGGTGGAGCGCATTGCTCATCCTCAATGAGCTTGTTTTCACAGAGGACTAGTCTGGTGTTCGTAAACAACACAGGAGACGATGTGAGGGATGGGGAAAAGCAAATAAAAACCATTCGCTTTTTCTGAAAGACAAATGGGACTTTTTTTTTTTTTTTACCTTCTGTTTTATGTCTTTACTGCTTTGCAAAAGCTTGAAATTTTTCATACTTTGTTACATTCCAAACCAAAATTTTAATGCATTTAGTTGGATGATGGAACCATGAACTCTGTTCTTTAGCGAGAAATCCTAAAGGAGGTTGTCTGGCCGTCCGTTTGTTACTTTAACCTAGTGGTTCTTAACCTTTTTCGAAGAACCGAACCCATTAGTTTCATATGCGCATTCACTGAACCCTTCTTTAGTGATAAATAAAACATGATTTATTGTCCAAATTCATGACATATGAATATGCTTTTTTTTTTTTTTTACTGGTGCACAAAATGAGCCGTACATGAACATGAACTTGCTCAAAGAACAAAAACCAACACAGTGCATGAACTCACAACAAATTACTTTAGTACTTTATTCTGGCCACAAAAAAATATTTTGGCCCAATAAAAGAGTTTCAGCCCCCCAAAATATTTTTTTTTTGCTATTTTATTAATTAAAAATAAATTTGGATTTCTTTGAAGAATTAAAATTTTTTTTAATAACTTAATTTTTTTATATTTGAAATTGTTGTCGTTTTGAATCCACAAAATACTTTTTTACTTTCCCCCGTCTCCATGCAGCTTCAAGAAGTGTTCCCTTAATGTTGCCGGTGTGAGACAAATCCAGTAGTCAGACTACAGTTACTTATCGAAATCGCTTTGCGTTACAATTTTCTTTTGTAATTAAATTTTACTTCTATGCGCCTTGGGGAGTTTCTCAGTATCAGCAGCAAAAGAAACATAAACAATGGAAGGAGATGAGCATTTTGTTGCTGGAAAAACAGGAACTACTTGGAGTTTCTCACCAAGTCCGATTATTATAAGCGACGTTTGTTATTTTTTTAAGTCACTTGTAGATTTAATGAGACGCTGGTTGTGGTTTTTGGGCTTAATATGCAGACATAAATCCAGAATTTGTCTGACATTTTAGTTAGACTCTCCCTGTCCATCATTTCCTGGATGATCCGTCCCGCTGTGTCTTTGTTAATGTCAAGTTAATATTTAACCTCTGAATGACATCAAACTTCGCGTTTCGCTCCAGAAAATAGCAAACATCGAAACTAATATGAACAGCGCAATAAACGTAAGAACAGCCACGAATGAACCAGTCCGTAAAGTTGTGCAACTGAACGCCATTATAATTATTAATATTAAGATAAGTGTCACTAATCTGTGCAGCGGGACATCTGAGTTATAGAGCGGCAGGAGGAGATCTGTGAGATCTGTGAAACCAAACCCAGGGCCGTAACACACAACCTGGAGGCTGGGGCGCAGAAGGGGGATGGAGTCTAAAATCCTATTTATAGTTTTCCAGACAATAGAAACACACAAAAACAGGCACAAATCACTAAAGTTTTTTTTGTACTGTTGTAACCATCAAACAATCTCCCCTTCAGTTCAACCATATAAGTGGAGACACATTATTGATGTAATCATTATAAAATAACTTGTAATTAAGTTTTGGCAAAGATCAATTGTTCTTCACTCAATAGAATGCCTCTTTATTATTATTATTGGGGCCTGCCCATAGCAATGCATAAGGAGAGCAGTTTCTCACTTGCGAAGCAAGTGAGAAACTGCCTCCATGCATTGCATGGCAGGCACCTATTGTTCTTCACTCAATAGAATGCCTCTTTATTATTATTAATAATAATAAAGGACTGGGTGTCCTCACAAAGATAGAATTCTTTCTCCACCTCCACACTCATGACAGCTGGCAGCTGGCAGGTGATCCATT
>CAEGAD010018876.1:0-15081 GCA_903067055.1 Poeciliopsis paucimaculata
TGTGTTTTTATGTTTGTTATGATGTAAAGCACTTTGAAATGCCTTGCTGCTGAAATGTGCTATACAAATAAAATGTGATTGATTGATTGATAACTCTGACTTTAGTTTCAACATCTCCTGCAACTGTTTACTTTTGAAAGGTAGACCTCAGGACACGCAAGAATAGGAATGGATGAGGTTGTGGTGCAAGTGGGAGATTAAATCCCTAATTCTGAGGTAATTTGGTTTTTATTTGCGTTGTTAAGGAAGCTCATATCTTCTCGCAGAAAATAGAGGAATGGGTCTGTGAGGAACTCCAGCGCTTGGTTTTAACAATATTGAGCAAATGCAGAGCAGAAGCACTTTTCATAAAGGGGATTTGACTGAAGCCTGCCTTGATATAAAATGTACAGCAAATGGATCAGTGCCAGCTCCATGCATTAAATAAAGTGCACTCACTTTGTGGGTTAACAAGGCTCAGTCAGGAGAAGAACCAACAATCAAATCAATGGGAACAAATCTCATTCACATTCATGTCTTTACCAAGAAAATCTAACTTTGTGAAGGGAAATAGAGCTGCACACTGAGCCTTTTGCACAATTCCAATCATGATATCATATTTCCTTACTGCAGGGGTAATGCTGTCTAACTTTAAGGATGGCCAAAAAGGAATAGTTTTTCTCACAGGAGTTCTTTGTTTTACTGATGTGAACATTCATGTGGCACCAGTTTTAATGTTTAGCACTCAACGCCATGAGCCTGAGGCTATTTTGTGAAATTTCCACATGGATAAACATATTGAAATTCAGTAACAACTTTCCTTTTGAAAGGCCAATGTGAAACACCTCAGGCTCAACAAAATGAGACACTTAGAAGAAAACAGTCTCAGTGCCACATTTTAAAAGTGCTATTCCTCCCTATGTCTGGTCAACAGAGTAAATTAAAGACCAATGTGGAGTTCAATATGAAGTGAACAGATCACACTAATTTCACTTTAAATTATGCTCACTTTTTTAATGCATACATTAAGGAAAGGAAACAATTAGATTCTAAATGGCTTTTGGTTTTGATTTTGGAAACTTCTGAAACGAAATGAGCCAGTGACTGTATAGCATACATTAAAAGTAAAATCAGTATTTAAATTATTTTCATTTAAGCAACCATCCTGACTATTGGGTCTCCTCCCAGTTAAGCCTGCTAATCAAGCAAAGCTTCAGTCCCTCCTTACACCTGATGTCTGGTTTGCCTTCAGAATGTTTCTTTTTCAACTGAAACTGGCCATGTTGTTAAAGTTTCTTCCTTTCTCTCAACTAATATATGAGGATGTGAAGTTGGCATCTTCATATGTGAATATGAAGATACTAAAAATGTGACTAGAGGTCCAAAACTTTTACTATTGAAAGATTTAAGTCAGTTTTTGACATTTTAGTCATGGTTAGCGGCTTCCTAGTAGTTGTCATAGCTTTTAAGTTTACGCCTGTTTCTTGTTAATTAAGGAGCAACCACCTTCACCAATCATCCTTCCCACTACGTATATTCACTTTTATCAGACCTCCATTTGCTGTTTTTAGTCCTTTGTTCTTGGATCTTTGAAGTTTCTTTCATTAATCTGCATTTTGGATATTTGTGTTGATAGCTATTGCACACCAATGACCCATTGTAAATATTGAACACTATTTTCATTAGGACAGAAAACTGACTCTTTTCATATCCCTCTGCAGAACTGCCATATTCAGGTTAAGGAAAATGTTCTGAACCTCTATTATCCAATGAACATGTGGATAGATAGGAGATCCAGTCCAATGTTGAGCCAGAAGTACCAGCTACAACCTAAGCCTAAAGTTTAAGGTTTAGGTTTTGGGATTTCTTTGGAACATGAATCACCTCAGACATTTTGAAGTATGCAAGATATGACATTACGTTGCCTCATGGAGTTGTGATTATTAATGGCCCAACGCAGGTTAGAGATTGAACAAATAAAGACGGATGTAATGCTTCTAATCTAGTCTTTAATCTTTCCAGTTAAAGCAATCAGCTCAAATGTTGTAATTGGAACAAAATAAATGTAGGGCTTTCTGGTATCTAATGCTAGATTTAGCACTCTGGGTTCTAGTTATTTAATGTTACACCCCAAGAAACTGGTTTCACTACATTTCCCATGAGCCACCAGGTACTGACTTGTCATAGAGAATTAAACTTAGCTGAACTGCCTATGTCTGACCCATAAATGATGAGACTTTATACAGGTAAAGTATTTATTTACCAAACCTCACATGTGAAAATATACCCTCACATGGACACCTGTGGACCCTATGTCTGGCTAAATGCATAGAACTTAAACAACACAGGTATTATTATCCTTTTGTTGGTTTTTAACCTTCACATAACCAGAAAATATAAAAACACACAGCAAATAAAAATACTTCAGGCTTTCTCAACCACCTGGTTTATAAATAGGGACTTTCCCTTTCTTCTAAATGTTCAAGGAGTTCTAAGTTATATTATTTTGAATTATTTTAGTCCTATGGTGTTACGACTAAGACTAAGAGTCCTTTAGTCGTAACACCATAACATAAAATAATTGACAGTTTTTAATTAGTGGGCCAACCAAAAATAAAACAAATTAAAGCCGGCAAAATAGTCAATAAACCCCCGTTGCAGGCCTGATACTGAAGACACTCACCACTGGTCCTCAATCCACAGTGACGGGTTTATATGAGGTCCTGACGACTCATCTCACCAGATATCAGCCAGTTACTCCGCGCCTTTTAGGTGAAGGCGGAGGAAACCAAAAACAGCGGGCCCGACGCAGGCGTAGCGGGTAGGCTAACCCTAACCATCCAGCATCCAGCTCACCGCTCGCTTCTTCCTCGGTCCGTCAGCTGTCCTGGCGCCAGTGCACAGCTAAGTTGTGGCACTTTCCTGCCGGTTTTCCACCAAACGGCTCACAAAAGTTCCAGCTAACTCCACCGAGTCTCCTCGTCTTCTCTCCTCCTGTTCTCTCTCTCCTCTCTCGCGATACTCTGGTTAGTCCCGCCCCCCAGTCAATCAGAATTCAGGAAAAGTGTTTTCACCCAATAGCAACTGACCTTAGGCAGGACAACCAAAAAAACCATAAACACAGCATACTTGTCTGTCACACCTCGTGTTGAGCTGTACTATACATACAAACTACCCAATATTGTTCGTTCTTAAAGTGACAGAACAGAATATTTTAATAGACTTTTTACTTCAACTGTTTTTCTTTTTAATGAACCCTTGCTCATTTCATACTATCAAAAACGTTGAAATTATTCTATCTTATTTTAATATATTCAGTAGCATACATTAAATTTGTTATTTTTCAAAACAAGAATAATATATACATATGTCTGGGAACCCAGGGGGTTACATAAATAAATGAGTAAAAATACTGAGGCTCATCTTCATAGACAGAGGAGAAACATCTGATTTTTATCACCTTCTTCACAAAAACTGATACGTCTGTTGGTTGGCAGTCATCGTCTGAGGTTAACAAAGCATGTTGGGTTGGAGCGGATACAGTTCTGGTAGTACTATTCAATAGTATTTTGGGATTATTTTCCTTTAATTTCATAAAATTACTAAAAATACAATGACTTAGCATCATTACTCTCCTTATTATAAGAATCCAGAAATGTTTTAAAATATTCACGAAGGACGGCTCGACCTGGAATTTGGAGCTTGTTGAAGAAAACACAATAGACATTTTTATTTTAATGTAACATTTTACTGCACCTAAAAGCACTGAAGCATTGCACATTAAAAGGGTTGGATGAATAGAAATGAAGGCAAACATACAGAGCTTTAATAAATCCTGTGTTTAGAAGCTAACATGAAGAAAGAAACTAATCTGTGGCAGGTTTTCAAGCACGCAGCCTAACATGTCCTCCCGACCAACTCCTGTGATATGTTTGTGTGTAGAGCAGATGGAACATGCACTAAAACAGTCTGACCAAATATATGACGGAGACCTTATCCATGAAGACATGATGTGAGTCTTTACAGCCTGTCTGACCTTTATACCTCACCCTGTGTGCTTAATGAGGTCTTGTTATCCAATCGCACTTCTCAGCCTTGTGACATTTCACTGTACAAGGTGGAGAAAGCAGCCTTCCTCTTTACTGTGTGACAAGAACCTGCATTTCAACAACTTCATTATATGAAACACAAATAATTAATATTAGAAATCTGGTTTAATACTTGATGGAATGTTAGGTTTCATAACAAAGTCATCAAACTGTTTCTTTCCTCTGGAAGTTTCTAATAACTGAAAGCAGCTGTTTATGTATTTGGGGCAGAAGCTCTGAGTAATGACATTTGGCTTTTTCCCCATGCATGCAAAGTTAGCATGTCAGGGTCTGAGATGGTTAAGGTAAGCAGATTGACAAACACAGCTCTGCTTCTTTGACACTTCCTGCCCCCCTCCTCTGCACTCCCTGCTGCAGCTTGACTGAAGAATTACTGTATTTGGTGCAATTTGATGGACTGCTGAACTGTGAATATGATTTGGCTCCAGACAGCTGTCTTGCCCAGAGTGAAATGTGATGGATGGGATGGAGAGCAGGGGGGACATATGGAAATGACCGGGCATGAAGGAAGAAAGAGAAATTCTGGTTCCCTTTGTTTCATCACCCTGACCACACACTGACAGTATTTTGCTTCCACCACTCAACGATTCGACTATGCTCCTCACCTGCTTCATTTTCCCTCAATCAGCATCCCGGGAGCCTAATTTTCTGCAGGTTCAGACAAAGATTAATTTAGCAAATGTAGGAGGTTCCTGTTATTGATCTAAATAACTTCATTGGGATGCATTTATCACTCCAGTAGTGACAACAGCTATGTCTCCTTAAGCAGCTCCAAGTCGTTGAGGCTTGCAGGTCGGTGCCGCAGTGACAGCAGCTAAAGATCAGGATTGACAAAGTGCATCACCTCTGCGGATAGAGTGGCACCAAAGCATAATTTCCCAATAACTCACTATATTTGGCAATGCCTTAGTCAGCAGAAATCTTACAGGCCATCAATCCAACCCAAAGAAATTGATCTGCTGATTGTGTTTGCATGTGACTGCGATGAGGGCAGAAAAGGTAAAGAAGGCAGAGCTCAGGAGATCGAGAGGCAGAAAGAAACCAATAATCCTTTATTTGGCCCTCAGAAGAGAAATTAGCATTGGGTTATATTTCAAAGACAATACCAGTTATTCTGTTGGCAGGCTAATAGTCTGGATGCTGACCAATAAGTTTTCTGTCATCTGTGCTGAAGCTGGAATAGATGGAATGTCCTGCATAAGTGATCATGCAACTTTAACATTTCTGCATCAACTGCTGAAGTCTTTAACTGCTTTTCCTTTCTTCTGAGCAGTCACATCATGATGCAGCCACCACCATGTTTCACCATAGCAATGTCTTCAAAATGATGTGCTGTTAGTTCTCCGTTAGACACATCATCTGACCTGAGCTGTGAATCTCTGCACCTCCCCCAGAGCTATTATGGGCCTTGCTGATGAATGCTCTGTTTGCCCAGCCAGCCAGTGCAGGTGGACGTCCGTGACTGGGCGGGTCAGCAATTGGTCTGATCCTTCTCTCCATGATCACATGAGGGATTGAACAGAACACTGAGATGTTCAAAGTTTGGAATATTGTTCTAGAACCTAACTCTGCTTTAAATGTCTCCTCTCTGACCTCTGACCTGTGTTCCTCAGTGTAGATGATGCTGGGTGCTCTCTAATATTTTATAACAAACCTCTGAGGCCTTCATACAGCTGGACTCACACTGAGAATAAATCACACACAGGTAAACTACTCTACTTAGAGTAATTGGTTGCACTGTATTTTATACATGGATGCCATACTTTTCAGATGTATATTTTTAAATAAATAAACACCCTTGTAAGAATACTTTTGCAAGGCAATGTATGTGTTATACATTTATATAATAGTGTATCTTGAAATTCCTTGAAAGTAATCTTAATCCTGTGTTGATTTATTAAAATGATTCATGACAGGCCACTTAATTCATAGTAATTGTCATATATTTTTCAAAATATGTCCTCAGGTTTGAAGGATGCTTTACAGGCCCATCCTTCTGAAATGTTTTACTTACCACATGCCATAAGTGGCACTCTCTTTGTCTCAACAACCCTCTCAAATATTTCACTTATACACCTCTATGAATAACTTGCGTGAAAGCTCTTAATATATGCAATATATAAACTTTGGAAAATTCAATCGAAGGACTTTTTTTAATGTTCTTAATTGGCAGCCTGCCATTTTAATTCATCAAGTGTATTATGGATTGTGGGACATCTGCCCATCTTGGAAATATGAGAGGCTTCAGGTTCTTAGGGAATTACTTAATGATGTGCTGATCCTACCTCTGAGTGTGTGCTTCCTAAAAGCACATCAACACACACACACTTCCACACTAAGCCGAGGTGTTTGTTCAACATCTTGTTGAAATAAACCTCCTTATTGCTGATATTAAAGCATTGCCACACAGCACTTTTCTCACCTTCCAGATATATTAGAGAGGAATTTAAAAAAAGACATGAAACAGTAAGTTCAATAGTGCTGCTGTTATACGCTTCAAATGAAAGCAATAGAAAAAAAAATCTGGAACATAAGATGGTTCTTGTCTTATTTTTATGCTTTGAAGGCCAGGATTTCCTTGTGGACAGATTTCTGATGCATATAGCTGCTTCGTACAACTGCAATCTAATTTGCATAATGTACGTTGGCAACCAGATGATGGCATATATGAACAAAAATACTCAATAGTAGATATATCTCTAGGGACGGCACTGATGGATCTTAGAGTTCTTAGCTATAGAGCTAAATCCTTTAGGTATCAGGCTTTTCTCCTGTGGAACCCGTTCCCAGTTTGAGTTCATGAAGCAGACATCCTGTAAACTTTTAAGGTTTAAAACTTTCATTAATTCAATACAAAACTACTTTGTTTATCTCAAAGGTAAATTAATTGTCACTCATAGTTTTAGTCATAGTTTTAGTTCATAAGTATCTGCAAAGAGTTGCTGTGCTTGGTAATGCAGAAAGAATTTCCAAGGATAGTCTTATGGGTCATTTTGGACCTGTGCATTATAAAAGCATTTAAATACAAGAAAAAGAGTTCAAAGGCCACACGCAAACTCTCTCTAATACATACACACACACACCACCCCACACACACACTCACGCACGCATACGCACATTTCAAAGAAACTGGATTCATGTACGAATTGAATTTGCATTTTACCTGCACTCTCAATCTGCAGCTAACCTCCCACATCACACAAGTTCCCAAACACAACAGAAAACAATCTCAGACATAAAACAAATTAGGTATAGAGGATATGAAGGTATGCTGAATCTGAGTACCGCTACTTGGTTCTTTGCTGACGCCAGGAGTAGAGGTTTCACTGCCCAACAGCTGCTACGTTTTATGTTTGCGCACACTGACCTACATGGGATCTTCAGCATAAGCCGCTGAACATCTTATGTTGAACAAATTCTTGTGCTGAAGATGTTCAACATAGGAGCATCTTCGCATGTGATTGGCCACAAGGCTTTGCTCATAATGAAGAACGACTCTCTGTGAGGACCCAGCGCCCGTCATTCATTTCAAAGAGCCGGCTCTGAGAGCCGAAATGTTCTCCACTGACCGATCTGTACATCTCTACATTTTTTAAATATAATTATTTGGCTTCTTTTTTTTGCCGTTTTAGTGTAGATGTAGGGGAACACATGATCAAAACGCATTTAGTGACATGCTTGATGCTCCTGTTAACTAACCCATTAATTATGTCCAGCCTTTTTTCTTTTTTTTTTTTTTACTGCATTGTTTAGTATTAATATCTGAAAAGGTATCTCACCATGTATAGACCCTAGAGTTGAACTACGCTCCATATTGTAGGTATTTGGTGTGACTGGTGCAGGTACAGTCCTAACGCCTCTGCATTCATTTGAATGCTTGGTTCTGCAGGTTTGTTGTCTTCAATCTCCTGCTCTGGGTCAGACTCTGGCTCCAATATGTAAGGTTGGAAAGGCAAGTCTTCTGTTGTTGCCATCTTTAATAAACTTTGGAGTAAAAAGTTTCTTTGAGCATAGAGCAGAGAAAAGGAAGGATTTAAAAACATGATGGAGCCACAGTCCTGCCTGCCTTGTGCCTGGTGTTACGTTGGGATTTACACCATGTGGATTTTTTTTTTCTAAGTCTTAAGTTGTTCAAACTTTGGTTTAACATAATCAAAATGGGGGTGGGTTTAAAGATTGCAGTATTTTACTTATGAGTTTAGTTACATTTACAGTTTTTACTTTCTTCAATTATTAATCCCATCTGACCTAAACCTGGAGAGGTTTGATCTTATTAAATGTCAGATGGTGACATGCATGTGAAAAGGCGACACTGTTCTTACAAAGGGTACGTAAATATCGGGTTTGTGCCTCCTAGATGCCTGCTGAGTACGTGTGTTGATGAAATCCATGTGTTGGTGGGCTTTGACAGTGTGAATATAATTTTATTTAGATAAAATCTTTCTCTCTGCTATTTGGTCCTACAGAATAAAGTCAGGAAACAATGTTTTTATTTGCTTCAGTCTACTGCTGCCATCGGACTGAAAAGGCAATATCCCAGAGATCCATCTGTAAACAAACAACATCTCAATACATACAGTGCAATGGATGAATAACACCAATATTTGATTTTAATATTTCTTATTTATATAGAAAACACCAGGCCAGTAAACATAAAAAAAACTTCAAATGTTTCTTTAGATTTGATAGAAAGTGTATTTTCTATCCTTAGAGTTAAAAAAATAGCTTTTAGATTTGATATGTAAAGCAGTGTGCAGCATACTAAAGCTGTACTGTTTCAGGTTTGAAAGCTTCAACAAAGTATTGATTTTAGCAGAACTGAGCCTTCTTCCAGTTCAGGGGAACAAAGGACGTCCAGACACAACGTAGGTTTAAACATTTCTTTGATTCACCCCCCGGGGCTTTGATTAATTGATTTTCAGTATCTACATAAAGTCCTGTTGCCTTGGATTCATACCCAACATGCAGTGCTTTCAGTCTCCGCCGCCACATAAAAACACAAGGATTCATGGCTGCTCCCAGGCACCATATTAAATGCTGTTTGTCTTCTCCTGAAGACATAACTCTCCTCTGTTTACCATAGTTCAACAAGCCCCTTTGGGCCAACAGCCAGACTTTTAGCTCTCATTTTTTCTGTACTACCTGGACATAAAATGAAATTCATGACAGATTTGTTTTCTTTGACACTATATTTGTCTTTGGAGGCAGAATCTGTTCTTTTAAAAATGTTTATTTTTGTTTTTTGTCATTTCTCTAACAGCCTGTGTAGCCTCTGACAATAAAAAAAAACATGCAGATCAGATCTTGACTTTAACTGTGACAGAGTTCTATTTTTACTTAAAAGATAGATTTAAAAGCCCCACTAATCCATTTTTACATATATCCATGTTTGGCCATGCTGACACAGTGTTTGAGACAAACGAGCCAGTAACCCACGGTTACAGATTGAACCCTTACCTCGTGGTTCTTTCCCATTAGCACCAGCTCCACCCAGTTCAGTGCGACACGGACCGTTTGATCGTCCTTCATTACAATTGAACACCACCTCAATTTAGATGGGGTTGTTGTAGCAACTTGGCCACCAAGCACATAAAATGTCCGTACCTCGTCATTGACACTGAATATTGAATTTTCCTCATTTAAGCCATCACCATCAGTCTGGTAAAAAACAGCCCCATGTGGAGGATCTGATGGTGGTGGCCTCTATCAGCAGTGGATGGTTGAGTAGCACAACAATGTTATCTTTGCTTGGTATCTCTGGGATGTGCTTGAAACACAAGTGCATGGAGTCAGTTCCTCCATGGATCTCCTGTTGAGCTGTCTTGGCAGCAAAAGAGGTCCTAAGGGGGTCATCATGTTTTGCCTGATCAATGTAAATACAAGTATATTATACAGGAATTATTTTTATTCCTAAAATGATATTTTGGCACTCTAGGTTCCAAAATATTTTTATTCAAGATAAAGTTCTGAAAAACTAAATCACGATTTGGTTTGAAACAAAAGTTGAATTTAATCGGAACAGTTCAGTTTCCACATAAAGCTCTGTGCGACGTTAAAAAGGACAAAATTCTGCTTTTAATTGACCAGTGGAGCCATTCCAGTCTGCAGGCAAGGTGTTGGATTTAATTGAGAAGAGATGTCAGCTCTGCGATTGGAAGACTCAACTACAGTAGTCCTCAGAGTCTGAGAGTCAGCAAAGTCAATGAAAGGCCTGAACTTTCAGACGGCATGATAGAAATGAGGGCAGGCGATACAGATAGGGGCCAGGGAAATATCCAAGAGGGGAATGGCCAGAGACACGGAGCAGAGTACTATAACGTCTTCTTTTACATGCTTTCGTTTCAATGCTGCTGAATTACGCCTGATCTAAAAAGCGCAGACAGCTGGCTGCTCCGAGTTGATGATGAGAGCTCAGGTTCTGTGATATATCCGCCCATCAGAGAGACTTAACTGCAGAGGCATTATTCTTCATTCCAAAACCCGAACACATTTATTACCTTGCTTCTCTGAGGATCCCTATTTATAGTGAAGCTATCCTGCTAGAGACACAAAGAGAGCAGCAGCAAGGTGAGGCAAGTTTATTGCTGCACCACACATGGTAGGTTTACTTTTAAGTATTTTATTCTGAACTCTTCAAATGATGACCTTTTTGCTCATGAAAGAAAACCGCATACATCCTGCATTAAAATGTCTCTACATGCAGATGATATACATGTTATTTTACATTCAAAGAGCTTTCTCTAATGCAAATCAATTCCCTTCCCACCCAGAAAAAGATCACATAAATACAGGGTTTCTACCTCGTCTGTTTGATCTGCATCTTTCTTTCTTTTTTTTTGTATCTTATGCTGCAACAACATCTCCACTGGCAACAGAACCTTGTCCTGCTGGGTGCTTTTTTTGGCCGTGTTCCTCATCTTGCTGGCTTGAGAAAGCAGAGCTACTTCAGTATCCACTGTGCCCTGGTGAATGAGATAGTTACTGAAAGTCTTTTACCAAGAAAATACCAGAAATCTGAGCTCAAGTGTCCTTATGAGACCTAAGTGTCTTAATTCTTTGCAGCAACAGATGGTATTTTGTTCATGCATTTAAGCTCGATCAGGTTGTAACTGCAGGAGGTGAGAAATTACTTTTCTTTTCTTCTCACCCTGAGAACAAAAATGACTCATCAGATATAAGGATGGAGCAGCTGATTGACTATCCTAGAGGACTGAGCATTTAAAGACTCGACAAATCGAATAGTTTTTTTAACCTGGGCAGGAAACAATTCATTTATATAAAAACATAAGAAGTATTTTTAATTGCAATATATTAAATTCTCACGAAACTGATATCTTCTAGCAAATATTAATGATCTTTCATTTTATCAAAAGCCTGCATTCATGTCCACCAGCTCTAAATCTGAGAGAGAAAAATAAGAGATTTTACTCTTACAATTTATTTTTGCCTTCTATCAATTGCTTAGGAAAGATAATCTGAATACACCAATTTGAATAAATACATTTTCATTTATTAGAGGAAAAAAGTTGCTCAAACCAACCTTCACATATGTGGTCTAGTATTTGAAAATGGCCTCCAAAGGCTTTCATCTTCCATTAATGAAGCTAATGAAAATAAAAATGTTTTACCTCATACAAAAACTGTATGTGCAGTCTGCCGTAGCTTCACTTGGGGTTTTCCATACACTCGACTATTTTATGTCTTCTGGTTTCCATTGATAATCAGCTCATGTCTCCTGTTATTCTTACAGACTTCCATTATAGATTGAGATCAGTTTTTCATCTTTCAGACACTTTCAGCATCATACGAGTCCACAGATCTGGGCATGTGCAGCACAATTTGATAAGTTTTCTCATTTTATCAGCAGCGTTCTGAAAAGTAGCAAAATGAGCTCACCGACTCATCTTCTCTGCTCGCCCGTCCTCGACTGAATAAGAGGAAAGTGTGATGGTCAAAATTAGCGACTGAGCCAATACAATCAGGCTTTTATCTCTTTTTCTCAAAGGCTGCTGCATGACCTTTTCTTCATCTAATTGGTTTATGAAGAGCCTCTTGCAGCTGCACTGAAGCCTGGCGAGATATATAACGGCTGTTTGAAAAGTCTTTTTATCATGCTCCCATGTGATAAAACCAAATCATTCAGAGTCACGCATGAGTTAAAAAAAGAGATCAAGTCATTAATGTGGGAAAACTATAAAGTTAATTTTGACTAATTGATTGTTCAGTTAACAATATTCTTGTAAATAAGGTTTTTTCTCTTTGAAATGGCCAGTTTTTGGGGTCAGATATTTGTGTATTTTATGAGGTCAAGCTGTTTCTTAGCTTTAGACCCGAATACCAACTGGATGTTTGTTCTGAACTACAGCAGACTTTACTGGAGCAGGCTCAAATGTCCATTAGCTCTTATCAGTGGCTCATAATTGGAAATTTTAACCAAAAGATAAGAAATTGAATATACATTTCTGTATTTACCTATAAAATTTACTGTATGGGGGACCACTTGAAAACCAGAAAACAGACTACAACTCAGGGCATTCTGGGTAAATACAACCAAAAGAAATGTGCAACTCTAGCGGTAGAAATGTCTTGTGGTTTTTTATCAATGACGAGAAATTACACCATCATTAAAATGTGACGTCACCCCATTTTGCCTGCATTTTGTGATACACCAAAAGATTGTAACAAAGTTTGACTTCTGGGAAGCAAATTATAAATTATAAAGTAATGACTTTAGCACAAAACTTTACAGCATCTATATACATTTTAATGAGATGTTTTATCTCTCTTTGAAGTAAGATAAATTTAGAGCAATGTACCAGCATGCATAGGGTTCTGCTTTGGTCCAGCACCTCAGCCATGAGGTTCCGGTCAGAAATGACTCGTTTAAAAAGCCCTGACCGTGACAACGCTTGGCACGTCACACAGGATGATGTCGGGCAGCACACGACACCAGCTGCTTTTGTTTGTCAGCCTGCTGCTGTTAGCACAAAGTGAAACCTTCTGCCCGTGACGGCACCTCGTGATGAGATGGGGGAAGCAGAATCTCCCGGGTCGTCGCCCCACTGCCTGCCTGGAACACCACTGCAGTGAAGAGTTGTGCACTGAGCTTTTCCCCTGATTAAAAAATAGAACCGAACCAAAAGGATCTGCATAAACTTTACAGAGGAACTTTCTAGTTTTTGTTCTAAGTAAGCTTGTTTGGTTACAAAATTTTTGTCATTTTGTGTTGGGAAATGATTCCCCCTTGTCGATGGTGGATGTGGCAGGTGGAAAGCGTAATGCATAGTGTGCAGGGTGGCATCAGCAGCACATTTAAAGCAGAGTTGTCGCAGCAGATGTCAGAGTAAGCAGCTGCTGAGCCATCAGTGAGATGGCTTGTGCCGATGGATCAAGTGCTTGATGGATGGCGTAATGCCCCTGAAAGGACAACTTATTGCAATTTTAATTATGCTGGGCTCACTCCTGGTGCTTTTAGTGCGTCCGCAGCGTCTAGCTGGGTGCACCTGCAGCCGATGGTGATGTGTGCTCCGCTTCCCATCCCATCAGTATGTACCGTGAGGAGACCGGAGCTGGTCTCAGAGCTGAGGGAAAAAAAAAATGTAATTAAGAGTTTCAGATTGGAGCCTGGTGTTAATCAGCTGTCCTGCCGCCTTCATATTGTGTCACCTCTGAGACGATCCGCAATGACACACGAACGGGCCCCCGGTTAAAGCTCGCTGCCTGGCTTCGCCTCTGCGCCGCCGCCACCAGACTGGAACACATTACCAGAGAGAAAACGTGGAATAAAGAAAGAAGAATAATGTGAAAATGAAAATGACAGCCTCCTACTAATTACTGTCGCTCGTTTAAAGAATAAAGAGCATTATGTCGCCCTAATCAGAAATGATGTATCTGTGGTTACATGGGGGAAGAAGCTTATTCAGACTTAGGTTTGTGGAATATGACTGATCAGTTTAAGGAACCTACAGCTGTCGGGGTGATTAACACTTTCTGATAATTAACACCAGCAGTTTTGATTGTGATAAATGAACTCGATGTGTCTGGATTTAAACTAGACTCTTTAAAACAAAAGAAGGCAGAGAGAGAAATCGTTCGCTGGGGACATTTCCCACCCAGACTCTCGACTCCTTGTACTTGTGAATTTATATTTCACACTCATTTGCAAAAAAAGGTGACCATTCTTTCTTTTTTCTTTAACCACCAAAAAAGTCTAATACAGAACACATTTCACAGTTTGGTGTCTGTCACTTGAGCCATGGACTGTCGATTCCCTCCAGTAAAAAGCACAAAACACTTCAGTCAGGGAAATAAAACTTAGACTTCTTTTGATTTTCTCTCAGTCAAAGAAAATGTTTAAAACCCAACTTTAAATTGACATTCGACACCTTTAAAAATATGCCAACCCACACCCCAGTGCCCACTGTGTGGTTTGTTGGAAATTGTATGTTTAACATTCAGCAAAAGGAAGTTTTGGCTGATTAGACAACGAGATAATTAGTTTATCCACTCTGCTAGTTTCGCTTAATGTCGAGGATCACGACTCGGGGGGCGGAATCGGATTTCTAATGAATCAGGCTCGTTAGGGATCTGTTAAAGATGTGGCTGGAAACGTGGACCACCTGACTGATATAGGAAGCCAACTAGAGCCACTGAACCTGAGGCATGTACAAAAAAGAAACAATGAGCTGCAAATGTCTAGGGTCTCAAGACTCAGACCTAAGACTTGTAGAAACTCACTAAAAACAGAGAAATATGCACATTTACCTAGAGGTCAGGCCCAAAACCTGGGAGTAGTGATGAACTATCACCTTAACCTTCAGAGCCACATAAAGACAGTTACAAAGTCGGCCTTCTACCACCTGAAGAACATCTCCAGGATTAGAGGATTAATGTCTCAGCCAGATCTAGAGAAACTGATCCATGCGTTTATCTTTAGTCGCATTGATTACTGCAACAGCGTCTTCACAGGCCTGTCTAACAAATCAATCCTCCA
>CAEGAD010018879.1:0-14899 GCA_903067055.1 Poeciliopsis paucimaculata
GTATCTGATTACTGGCAAGGCATAGCTGTTTATTGCACGGATCTTGTTCTTGCCATTGAGCTGGCTTTTCAGGACTTGCCTTATTCGTATGTCTGCTATTGTTCCTTGTGGGAGTGAGACCCCTTCTGTGCGGATGACCTTCCCCCTCTTTGTGACCAGCCGACCACACTTCTCTAGTCCGAATGACATCCCAATGTCTGTGCTGAATATATATATATATATATATATATATATATTGCTGAGAAATGAATGAACATAATAATAGTAATGAAAACAATCTAAAATAAAAATATTAATATATTTTATTAATATATTTTATATATTTTATTAATATATTTTATATTAATATACAAAACATGCAGGGCATGTTTTGTATATTTAAAAATAATAATCATAATAATTAGGTATGGGTGAAGGAACAGGAAAGTGCTTAAGGTGTTAGCAGGTTGTGTGGTACACATGGCTCCCACTGTGCAGCCAAAGTATGTGAAGCAAGCCTGCAGGGTGAGTGTGTGCATACCTAACACTCCCAGAGCCAGACCTCCCAAGGCAATCCCGATGGCGTGACCTCTCTCCTCATCGTCTGTGTACACACTGGCCAGCATCCCCATACCTGAAAACACACAACACACCGCAGCCTCAGCTCAACGCTTGGATTAAAAACGTCTTTCCACAACCGAGTCGCAATGAGATTGATGCGACAAAGTAAGAACATGTTGAGATGAAATATGTATATTTATATATATATAGTTATTGGTTGGTGTGTTTTGATTGGTCAAGGTGTCTCTGTTTCACATTTGCACACTGCTACCTAACGTAGCAGTTTTTACAGCTACGTTAGAAAGCCACCAGGAAGAGTAGGCCCATCTATTGTTTTCAAAGCCTTGCTAACTTAATCATCGTGTTCTCAAAACAGTCGGTGAGATGATCCTCCTGGTTGGCCTTCACTGGGACATTCTCCCCCTGTGTCAAGGCTCCATTCTGTTTTGAGTTTACGTTTGCAGTTATTACTTGAAGACAATCACTTTTGGCATGTATTTTACATGCATATAATTTTCACATTCAAATATGTTTTTTTTGTCATAACTTACTTTTTGACATTTTGAACTGCCTAAATGTGGATGATCTCAGAAGCAATCTGTACAATTTAAAGATATCAACTGAAGGCTTTTTCTAAATCCTTGGTCAGAATAGTGATGAGTTTGCATCTCTGCATGAATGAGTATGTTTGAGTTCAGGTTCTTGTGCATGCCTTGTTTCTACACTATGTGCTGCAGCCATTTATAGACTTTCAGCTCCTGACCTGTTCCAGAACAGCAACTGACTTGGGCCAAAGAAAAAAATGTCAATGACATTACAGTAAAATTGCGTAATATTTTGCTGATTTTGCTGCCAAAACATTGGGTTGAAGTCACTGCTGTCCCAGTGTCACTTGATGTCATATGATGGCATGTAAGTGATACGGCGAGCGACAAAAAGTTGTTTAACATCAAACATTATTGCAAATATAAACATTTCTTCCAAATACTTCTAAATTAGCAACACACAATTTGTGATTTTGAATGCAAAAAACCCCCCACAAAAACAATTAGGCCTGTCACAATAAACAATAAATCAATTAATTGCATGAAAAATGAAAAGGAACGCAATTATTTTCATTTGCTTGATTTATCATTTTTCTCTCTTTTTACCAAAAACTAAAAATCTTCAATTTGGTGTTTGACCTCAATTGGAACTTTTTCTGAAAGATAATTTTGTTTACACTGGCTTCATAATTTATTTTATTTGTTGTTTCTGTTGCTTTCTATATTTATTTTTGAATAATCTAAATGTCTTCCAGTTCCGGTGTTTAAATGTTTGTGAGAATTTAAAGTTTATTGATCTTTGAGAAAGTGTTCTTGCATTTTGATGCCATCATTACTATTATATTACTTGAAAACAACAATGTTATTGTTTATCGCAATAAGCTCTGGGACAATTTATCATCCAGTTATCGTGATACAGGCCTAAAAACAATCAGAAAGTCCTAGAGAGACCAGACAGTGTGAGAAGATGTTCAATATTCAATTTTAATTGAATGCTGAAACAAACAACTATTTATTGACACTTTAACAGTTTAATGGTTTCATCAATGTATTCTGGCCCTTTAAGAGCATTCAGATTTTTAACACGGTCCAAAATGAAAAAAGAATTTGAGCATTTGTTCCAATATCAGAACCTCATCAGCTTTCAAATAGACAAACAGAGCGACAGGTTATCTTCAGTTTATAAAATTAAAAGGTATTTACCAGCCACTGATGAACAGGAGGAGCCGACACCTTGAAGCGATCTGGCCAGAAACAGCAAAGTGTAACTGGATGAAAAGGCGAACACTTCACAGCAGGAAAAACAGCAGGATTACAAAGAACAAACCATCAGCAACATGGAGCGGGCAGGGCGACTTATTGATCATCAGCACTGATTTGATTGAACTTACTGATGGTGGACAGAAACATAATACAGAAGCCAGCAAATATAGGAAGTTGGTATCCAATTCTAAAGGGACACAGAAGGTAAAGGGCATGTTAGCAATACATACATCTTGTTTTGGGTTGTAGAAATACTTAAGCGTTTTATGGAGAATTGAGTAGAAACTGAGCAGGTAAAGAAAGAAAAAAAACCCATCTGTTTTATCTGAAAATGTGAGGATGAAGCAACGATTGAGAGAACTGTGAGCAAACCTGAAAACAAGGCAGGAACAGAAAAACCCTTTGAAAACAAACCCATGAAGTACTTTTAAAAATAACTCACAAGAGACATTTATAAACAAAGTAATGTAAGCTGACCACGAAGGTATTTCACTTTATTTTATTTTATCATTTTGTGTTGTGTTTTCATTTTGCTTCCCTCTAACAAATAAGAAATCTTAATTTCTACAATCTGCCCTCCTACTGTGTCCTTGTGTCTGCATGCCGGTTCCTCACAGCCTGTGTTGGACTGAAAGGCCAAGCCAGCCGTGTTTATCCGAGCTTGGTTTCCGTCGGATCAGAGTCGCGGCGTCTTCGCAGTAAATATCAGGCACACTTGAATTGTCTTGATTTGCCTTTCACTCCACCGTCAGGAGTGAAAGGCACAGACAAGCTGCAATGCCTCAATTACAGCATATGAAGTGTTCCTCTGAAAAAACTAAGTATTGCTTTTGGGATAAATGTTGGAGATGTCGGGCAGTCGGCCCTTTGTTTTCCCTCTAAAAACACGTCTGGTTATCAGGGACAGGGCGGCTATGTTAAAGCCACAGAGCTGCTTGAGAATCATTTATTAATGTCAATTTATTGAGAGCACGCTCTTGCGATTTTGCTAATAAATAAATAAATAACACAATATTTGATCTAGCAGAGTTTTTCTTTGCGTCTAGAACTGTGAGAAATATTTGCTCCCTTTTCAGCTTTTTCTGTTTTTGTCACGCTTAAAAATGTTTTTAGGGTTCCGGGGCCACGGAGGTGACAAAACAGGCGATATACTGCAGTATAACTACAACATGTTTTGTCTGTATTAAGGCTTTGGCTTTTTTTTGCCATCATTACATCACAGGCTTAGTGGTTAAATCAAATACTAATGGGTTAGTCTGGGTGTGAAACAATGAATGAGTGCTGTGGCTACTAATGGACACAGTTCCTTTGCAAACCAGAAACATAATTCAGATACAAACTACTATTAAATGCTCACCCGCTTTTTGGACGTGCACATAAGAAAGACAGTCAAAATGTCTGGTCAAATAATTTAACACATATGCAGAAACATGATTCATTGACCACAAAGAGAAATTTAATATCAATTAACCACCAAAGACGAGGAGGAACAGACGACAAACAACACAGAGGAACTGATTTAAGTACTTTAGAAATGAAAGTGATCGATGAAGACGATGGAATGCATCTTTAGTTTACTTACAATTTACATTTGCACTCGTTCAGTTTATGTCACGCAGCCGTACCAATAAACTGAGGTTTAAAGTGGTCAGCGACGCCATGACAGGCTTCTGAAAACACTGATAAACAATGACTAAAGCATCATGTCGGGACAATTTCAGAACATTACTTTTGCTCTGATTGATCCCATTGGCTGCACATATTTTGTCCTGGGATCTCGTCTACCTTGATAGGAACAACAACTGAGTGAAATGCTTCATGATGGAGAAACAAACCCCATATTTTAAAACCAGACCAAAAACACAGAGCAACATATTTCTTTCAGAAAGCAGCACATCTTAAACCTGTGGTCTATCCTCTGCTTAGGCCACAGCAGTAATTATTATTGCACGTTTTATTGCTACTATTACAAAACTGTGATAGTAGCAACCAGCCTGTTTAACTAAGTGCATGTTTTGGTCAAAAATGTCAATTTCAGCCATACAGTCCAAGCAGCTCAGATGCACCACTGTATGGATCTGGATTGTACATCTAAAGATGACAAGACTTTTGTTCAGTTTCACGTTAAACGTCTGCAGCTGCTGAAATAGTGGCTTTAATCTCAAAACTGTAAAGCCATAAAAAACAACCAAAATGTTTTTGTCTTGGTGTCAGTGCCTGCTCCAGTCGTCAGGTCTGACAAGCTGATGCTGACGTTTGCTTCTTCTTGTTCTGTCGGTTTGAAAGCTGAGCAGCTCTCTCACACTCTGGACAAAATCAGGCAAACGTAAACATGCACACGCATCCAAACCTCCGTGATCAGGAATTCTGCTCTGCTTGATCCAGTGGCTTTAGATCTGTCGTTATGAATCTTTATCCACAAAAAAACCCCATCAAACTGTCATTTACCATTTCATCAAAACCCCCTAAGAGGAGTCAGTTGTTGTTGTGTTTTTTAGATTTGTTTGACATTGTCATACTTAAGATCAAACTTGCAATTATGCTTTCCGTTTTAAAAACACAACAGGAAATTTAATTCACAATTTCTGCTGTTTCTGACAGGAAGCCTGTGATGTGTAAGAAGTGTGTGTCTCAGTGCTGCAGCTCCGTCCAGTCTGGTTCATGTCAGATATTCTTTTCTTCCACTTTTCCTCTAAAGTTTGTTGAAAAATCACATCAGGAGCCCAAAACATCTGAAGAAAGTTATGACTAAACCAATCAAGTTGAGGAGTTTTTAAACCAAACAGGCCAACTACGTTTATTCATCTGCATTTAATTAATAGCTAAGAATTTAAAATCAAAATTCCTATTACTAATAATCCGATTGTTATTGAGTCAGCTGGTTCATGTGCTCATTTCATACTTTCACTCTTCTTGACACTTTATTGTCATTCAAAAAATCTTCAGCGTGTGAACGAAATGCTGCAAACGATTCAGACACTTAAAAAACACAAACGTTAGAATTAAAAATGATTACAACCATACAGTGAAATAAAGAAAAAAGGACAAAACCGATTGAAAATATACAAAACTAAACACTGAGCAGAAAACCCAAAAGTAATTGTGCACGTACCATAAGATTACTGCAAAAGGCAGCTAGATGGTTGGATTAAATTATTACGCAGAAATGATTACTCTTATTTCCACCGGGTTTTTATCATCCTGAAAGCAAAATGATAAACTTTTCAGTGGATAAATTTTATGATGTGACATATAACGCGGTTGTATTTAAGTCATTTATTTGACTGAGTGTTGGAATGAGCTCTCTACATGACTACTGAATAAAACAATGGCCAGTCTAAGATCTTACTACAAATCTATAAATAGTGAATTTATTATATGATTATATCCGTACTCAGTGTTAATAATTTAAATAAATGATTAAATAATAAATACCTAACAGGTAATGAATAAATTATTAGAACTAAACACACATAAAAACCACCTATCTGCATTAAAGCAGTGGAAGTTTCTGAGGCAGCATCTCTTTGCTGTACATTAGGACCAACTACAGCCTCTGATGGAAACACATATTGTTACTGTTTCCATGGACATGGACATATTTAACTCTGCACCTACTCATATTGCTTCCAAAACATTAAAAGAAAACCTCCACCAGTTCGATCAGTCTATTTTATTGACGTTCTGAATTGTAGCAAGAAAACCGAAACATGGCGAAGCCGACATTGTTACGCCTCCTGACATTTAATGGCCAATCGTGCGGCCTCTCTGCCATACATCTGACAACAGCCTCGCTGCCTCTTCATGCTTCATGACAACTCATCGCAGCTCATCTAGATCGCACGGCCTAATGGAATCACACACCGCTGATTCCCAAAGGGACTGAGATCTGGGCGACTCTAGGGTTTTTATGTCGCAGCAGATTTCTTGAACTTGTCCTTCCAACTTAACTATCCTTCCAAACGTTATGTTCTAGTTTCATGTTCTAGTTTCATGATCCGATGAACAGCAACAAGTTTCCAAGTGCCCGAAGCAGAGAAAGCAGCCCTCTGCCCCCATCATGACACTTCCACCACCGTTAAGATTTTGAATTATGTTGTTATGGTTGAAGACTTCTCTCTTCCGTCTCCGAACAACAGTCTTCATTTAGTGAAACAAAAGTAGTCTTTCAGATCAAATCTGTTTTGAAGTTTCAAAATTAGCAGATGGCTACAGATTCTAGATTTGACCCAATTTGGAATCCAACAAAAAGGGTCAAATTTGAATCACTGTTATCAATATTAGCCAGTGATTGTTTCATTATTAAATTGGCTAAAGAAGATAACTGTTTTTTCTTTTTTTTAATTTGAGGTCTGAAAACATGAAGGCAAAGTACATAAAAGCGGTATGAAGCATAATCCCTAAGAGGCTGTTCACTCAGGCTCACGTCGACATTTAGCTCAACGTAGGAACGGCTCGGTCTGTAACAGACAGAGCACAACAGCGCAGCAGAGCAGAGCCGTACCTGTTGGTCAGCGGCCCTATGAAGGGGTTGGTGAGCAGCTGCACGGTGGCCTTGGACGCAAACAACATCCCAACTTTGACATTTTCATTGAGCAGCCTGCTGGTGGACTGAGGGCAGTCGGAGGAGTTGCGTGGAAGCGGTGCGTGGGCCGGGGTGGGGCGGGCCGGGTCAGCTGCGCTGACGGTGGAGTTGGAGCCCGATAACCTGATGCTGTTGTCGTACAGAGACACAATAGCGTGGAAAGAGCCGGAGGGAGCCTGTGGCGACAGGCTGCTGTTCCTTATCTCCACATCGGCAGACTCATCCAGGTTGTACAGGTAGCTGGGAATGATGGGAACTGCAAGGACAGAGAGGCAACGCATCAGGGAAACAGGACTAGTATACATTAGTATCCAAGTAAAGCTGTCAAACTTTCCACAGGTGTTATTCTAACGCATCACAGAACTTTTCTGTTTAAGTATTAATAATAGACCTTTTTCTTTAAGATTTTATGTCTGTGTCTTTGTCAAGCCTATCTCCCTGATAGTTGCTGTATAAATACATTTTACTCACTCACTAACAGCAATATGTCTTTAATAATCATGACTATTAACGTCTCTCTTTGCCTTTAGTTTACTTCTCAACACTTTCAAACAGCTGCTGAATACAAAGCTTTCAAAAGATCAGCCGATGTTTTAGCGTAAACGATCCCAGGTTAACATCCAGGCAGACTGACGTCGCACCGATGGAAGGACTGGAGAAACATTTTACACAAGATCGCAACGTCTTTGCTTAGACGTGCGGCTTTTTTAGTTTTAGTTTTGGAGTTCTAGGACATTTATCTCAAGACAAATATTACTTATCAGACTGAGGATCGAAGAGCCAGGCGGCCTGAAGCCTAAAGGACAAAATCGACGTCGTTTGGAGGGAAACGTTGTTGGTGGCGGAACCGAGTAGCCGTGACCACGGCAGTAGAACAAAAGCATGACATGAGTACAACAAGTATTTATGAGCTTTAAAATAGTGACTCAATCGAATGATTAACAATAAACTTACAAAAAATATCAAAGAAGCGAGAAAAAAAAATAATTTTTAAACATATATTTTAGATTTTATATTTAAGACATTAACATTTGAATGCTGTCCTTACACAGTGAATCCCGTTTTAATGCTTTTTTTTTAATGCAGAAATTGCATTGCTTCACTACAAGGCAAGGCTCAAAGCAATGGCTGCAGTACGACTGGATACACAGATGATGGATTTTTTAAAAGAAGGCGACTGTGCTTCACAAAATGTATCATCAGTATTTTTTTTTTAAATGTGCAGTACACAGAACAATTCTGTGGAGTTGAAATTTGGCATGGTCCAGTGAGGCAAAATAACATTAATAAAATAAAAATAAAAACAATTAGCCTGGAGAAACAGTTTGAATGGTGTGTTAGTAAGTTTGCTGTGTTTTTGCCAGATCACGGTTGCTTTTCTTAAGTTTTCTGTCCAGAAGCAAACTTCTCCTGTAAAGAGTCAAAGGGTCTTGGTAAAAAAAAAAAAAAAAAAAAAAAAAAAGAGAAGAAATGATGTAGGACCTGTCTGTGCTGAACAGAGATCAAGTCAAAATGGAGCCGGAAACACAAATAGCCTAAATAAAAAGCACAGATAAATCATTCAAAATCTCAAAAATTGCTCAACGTATTTTTTTATTTATTTATTTAATTTATTTATTTATTTTTTTTTGCCATCGTAGCTGTTACTTATGATTTTATTTTAGGGTGTTGGTAAGTGGCCCCAGCAGAGCTTATGGTTTCAGGATGAAAATACGGTCGCGTGGAACAGAAGATCAGAGATGATGACTAAGGGAAAAACCAAAACCAAAAAATAAATAAATAAATAAAAATAAAACATGAGTTGGAAAAGAGAGAAAAGTGCAAAAGTTTCCTGCACCTACCGACCACCGTCAGCAGCATGTTGTCCAGGAGCAAAGCGACGAAAACAATGAAGAGAATCAGTTTCCTGGACTGTCGCTCCTCTCTCAGCCATTTGATGAGTGTGAACTGACGGAGCGCGTCCAGTCCTCCCATGGTGTTTCAGTCCCAGCGGAGCGGCGGCAGGACTTCAACTCTGCCTAAATAGATGATGGGGAAAGTTTCAACAAAAAGAAAAAGAAAAAGAAAGAAATAGTGTTGGGTTAGAATGAAACTGTGAGCCTTCAGAGGAACTCCCGTCCTACCTCAGGGGAGCAGCGCAGATGGAGGATGAGGAGGAGGTGATGAAGTCTTTTTACTGACTGGAGCTGCTGCTGCTGCTGCTGACGTCACACACCCCCCTAATGTTTACGTCCCCAGTCAGACCTGTCTTCACGATGCCAGGGCAGAGATGCTGCAGCAGCACCAACAGCAACACAAAGCCTGGGTTTGAACAGGCAGCTTCAGGTCAAATGACCTGGAATAGAAATTTACCCATGTGGAAAAAATAAATAAATCAAAAAAAAAAAAAAAAAAAAATGACAGCAACAGAATAGAATTTAAAATTTTATCTAAAGAAAAGCACAACAGAATCCAGCTGCTTCTTGGAGAATATTCACGAGACATCTTAGACCTTCAATCTTAAACATCGTTGCAATATAAACATTTTATGGACACAGAAGTAGCAGAGATGCTAAATGAAAAGGTTTTTTGTTGTTGTTTTTTTTAACATGGTTTACACTAAAAGTAGATGTGATGTAGCACACAGAGGTGTGTGTGATACCTGGAAGTCTTTTATAACTAACCAATTTTGATAACTATATTTCTATATTTTTTTCTGTCATTATCATTGAATATTTTGGTGGTTTGAGTTCAGTCTTAAGATTATAATGTTGATCAAATACAGGGCAATTAGGGCTAATGATAGTTCTTTTTTATTAACTGACTACAACGTAACACAATGTAGGAAGAAAAAAAAAAAAAAATCAAGTTTAGTAATTTCCTGGACTTATGGAAGAGAGACTGGAAGCTAAAGTATTGATCAGCTAGTATCGATAGTATTGATATTTGGATTAAAGTGCCCAGACCTGATGTGACGACACAACGTTTTGTTGAGGACATTGTTTGTTATTAAGACAGAAGATTACCATATAACCTGTTAGTAGCATGACACTTCTATGAACAAATGAACTTTCTGACCATGATAAAAAAAAAGGAAATGGTATGTTGGCACATTTTTCCTTACGAAGGCCTTTTGCTTCTGGTCGACTGGTGTCAGGATTTGAGTCTCCTGTCCCCCCTGGCCATCATTAGTGCTTTTGGGTTCATTGTTTGCTATGTTGTAGCTTTTTGCATCAACCAGACGCAAAAGGTTGACCTGGCTCCAATCAGGTCAACGACCCCTTAATTCATATACAAACATTTGTAACCCCCTCAGTCACATCTTAAAGACAGGATGACATTCACTCACAAACTGCTACAACCTTCAAATCCCTGAAATATTGGACTAAAAAATTATCTGCAGCATGGAGATATTTCAATCCAAAGACATCCACTGCTTTTGGGAAAAAAACAAACAAAAACAAAAACTTTTTTTTTTTTTGTGATTATAATGTTGATTTAGAGACTTAACAGTCATATATAATAAATTATGCAAAAGTACCTTTTGAAAATCATAACCTTAAAGCATATACTAAACTTTCTACTGAGCCTAGATTTGTGTTTATTTATTTTAATTGGTCCATTGTAATAATCTAATGTTAAATGCTGTGTTGTAATTACTAAAATAAATAAACTTTTCAATAACATTCTATAAGACGCACCTGTACAAAAATAATAATAATAATAATAATAATAATAATAATAATAATAATAATAATAATAATAATAATAATAATAAAAAAATGTTATTGTCACCTAACACTAGAGATTTGGCTGAGACATTTATCGATTTTTTTGTTGTTGAAGAAAACGGAACAAAACGCGCCCGGCAGCAGACGGGGCGACCTGTCCAGGTCGTTCTCCCCCTGTAATCCAATGGCTGCTGGACACAGACACCACTGCATTCGCCACCCTGCAAGGATGTGTGTGCTAGATAGTGAATGGGCAGATGGGACAAACAGAGCTTTTCTTTGGCATTCACATATTTTAATTCAAACTGGCAGTAAAAATGTTCTATTAGAGTTTATGTAATAAATATCTTTAGAAAAGGCAATCCTACTAGAGTAAAAGTTGGCTTTGTGGACTTTACACTCTTTACTATAGCTTGACAACAGCGCCATCTGGTGCTGCTGCTGTAAACACAACACACGGGCCGTCATCCTGTGTGTTTTAGTTCTTTCTCTAGTTGAACACACCTGGGTGAAATGATGGTTCACTCCCAGTACATCCACAGAGTTTTGGACATGCTGATGACGTAGTTGGATTGTCTGAATCAACTGGAGCAGAGATGCATCTAAAACTGGCAGGACACCCAGGTTTTAAACAAACAGCCAGCGTACTGGACGGAAGTTGAGTACAATATATCTAATATTTTATTTTCAGGGGATTGTGACTTGAATCCCCCCGCCCCCTGTCAACTCGAGGAATTTTCAGCCACACGCGTGACCTTTAACGTGACCTTTTCTGATCTACAATAGACGTACGCTACACTATGACTGCCATTTTATATAACTTATAATACATGTTTTTATGAAGCTCTTTTTCCTCAAACCAAGCAATCATGACAGTTTAAATTGGAGGTATTTCTCTATGTTATGCTCTCTATTAATGGTCACAATATGGTGGAGAAATGAAGGATGAGGAATGCCTGGAAGTGACTTTTGTTGTGAATCTGTGATAAATAAACCAAACTGAATTAAATTATCAAGTGTAGCTGGATGTGACAATGTTTTTCTTTTTCTACTTGCTTTAGGTGATAAGTCAGTCTGAAGTGTGCAGAGTGAAATGAAGTTGTGATGGTACACTTCCCTGTAGTACTTCTGCATTCTTATCACACATCTCTAATATTGTTCCTCGTGTAGTTTACTCTTCTGCTACTTCCTGTACGTCTCCTTTCTGACTTTGAGCTGCTACTGTACATTCCACGACAACTTCCTGTATACCTTCCTAAAGATTTTTTTTTTCTTTTCTCCCCTGCTTAACGGTTCCTTCAGCTCACTGGTGACCCAGGGTTTGTTTTTCGGGAAGCATCTGTCAGTCACACACTCAGTCGTGTCACGAATGTCCCTCCGGTTCGGCTGGCACAGAGCATCCCTGTCTAAAACAGCCCTGCTTCCTGTGTTGAATTCAAACTACACATGATTATTTTATTAATAAATAAAATGAAACCTCTGTTCCAGTCATACAGTACATGCCCAGTGTCCTATGGAAGTCTTTTTTATCCTGAACCATCATTCTGTCTTACTGCAGTCTGCAAGTGACACTTGGACAGTTTCACGTATTTATTCACACCACCTGCTTCTCATCAAAATTACCAAATGAGACTTTGCCTTGATACAGCAGAATCTCCCCACGTCCAAGAAACACACGACAGAACCTGAGATCATCCGTCTGCCAAGTTTTTAAGCTGTTGGTGATAACAATGTTAGTGTGACAGATGGATAATTAACAATTAAACTGTGTTATTCTTTATGTTTCTCATGACTTCTTTTAGTTATACTCCTACAAAATGAGACTGCCACTGGGCATCCTGGTTAATTTACTATCCCTCCGCGTGAGCCTGTTTACTTCTATGTGTTTTACTTCTATGTGTTTCATGCGTGGCCGTCTGCTACACGTTTAAAAAATGTTAACTCAAATAATAATCTATGCACAGCTGACCTCTGGCATGAGGAGAAGTCAGTTACAGATTCAAGTTGAGGGTAGTAAGCCTTTAATTACAAACAACAAATACAACAATCAAAATGCAAATAATTTGCAATCATTTCCAAGTAGAGAAAATATATGTATATTTGTTTTGTGCATATTCTGCAGCAAATCTTTTGGATACAAAAATCTCATGCAATACTCAAAAATAAAACTGTCAAATCACTTTCTTGCAGGATAATCCAGATGAGCAGTATTTATAGGGGCAGCACTATGTAAAAATTGTCTTCTTTTAGCTTCACATCATGTTATTCCCTCATCAAAAACATACCTGGGAGTATCAACGCGATTCTCTCATCCATGTATGAGAGATCTTTTGACTTGCTCAGGAAGAGAGAAATCGTGACAAAAATTAAGACCCGAGGAGGATTTATCTTCTTCTCCTGCCTTCTGCGATGAAGGCAGGCAAGCTGTGAGCTTGGAACCTCCGAGCTTATGGAGGCAGAAGCTTTCGAGCTTCTGCCTCATAGAGCACCTCTTTCACCTACTCAGCTCCTTCAGACTAGCCTGCAGCAATTAGCAAATACCAGGAGGAACTGTGCATCTGCTGTGCTCATTATAGGGGCTACACCTCAGTGAAATGCTGGTTGTTGAAGGGTTAATAGAGAAGCGATGTTGTGGTGACTTTCAGAAAGCACAGGATGTTTTAAAGAGACGGATGCCTTCTTAGTTTCAAGGCATTAAACTACGAAGTCAATTTTCTTTTTTGTCATATTTGATATATATACAGCAATAATAACAAATGAAGGTAAGTTACTTGATTGTGTGGAAAACTAAGTGACTGGAAAACATAATGCTACCCCTTTAAATGTTTGAAAACAAATCTTTTTAATCATGGCAGCTATTCACTGGATAAAGTGTTTGCCACATGCATAACTTCATAATTACCCGTGCTTATGAAAAACAGATACAATAAATAATTAAATCCAGGAAATACAAAATTCCACAATCCCAAAACTTGATTCAGAAGATCTTCACTTACTTCTTTTCCACATTTTTTGTAGTGACAGTGCCAATGAACCGGATGCAGTTACGATAAAAAGAAACGATTCTATTTTGGCTTAACTTGAAAGCCATGGACATAATGCTCATGCCAACAACAATAAAAAGCGAGGTTATCCAGAAGCATGTGGGGTTTTCAGGTATGATGTCACCAAATCCAATTGTAGTGAGTGTGATGAAGCAAAAGTAGAACGAGTCAAATCCTTTTATTTTAGGTTCCCACAATGGTAGGATTATACTTCCGAAGCAAATATATGCAAATACAATGAAAAGGATGAGTATAAATGGAACGTCAAAGTCTTCCATTGCATCTCCTAAACCTGAGAAATCCCAAAGGGCAAATCCACTGGGTGGTTGTGGCAACTGGTCAAGTTCAGGGCAGGAGAGGGACTTGAGTAATGGATCCGTTCTCATTAAATTATCTCTCACCAGCAGCTTTTCAAAGATATCTTTGTTTCTTTGGAGATGAATGGACTTGTGTCGGACTTCTGCTTGAGTGTTCAGCACCTGCCGGATATCTAGAGGTTGACGAATCACCTCGTCGTCCAGAGTGCGCCGGTGTGACCTGGGTCTCCTCTTGCGAGTTCTCCACCGTGACCACGTCTTGAAGAGGGCGCGGGCGCGGTTGTAGGCTTTGGACATCACCAGAGCGAGAAAGTCTCCCACGTCGAGAATGATCAGAAGCATGAGAGGAATGCCCACCATCGCATAAACGATGCACAGCGCTTTACCGAGCAAGGTGACTGGATAGATTTCCCCATATCCTACAGTCACAGTGGAGCAATTTACTCAAATCAACATGGTGTACAAAGCCTGCTTAAATTCCTCTATGGTGTCTTGTCTCTTGTAAGAAACAGTCAAATGTAGTCAAATTAATGAGGCTCCTTAGATTAATATGACAATTAACATTCATTTAATGTCATCCAGATCAAAATGACTGAGCAGTTTGTTTTTCCAGAGGTTCTGGTCTTTGTCTTTGAACCAGAACGAAGATTTTTATGCCTCCAATATTTGTCAGAAATTGGAAGCAAAAAATTATTTTCACTCTTCGAGTTAAAATACTTTGTTGACTCACTTAAAATTGATAAAGTCCAACAGATTTGAGCACAGAGTCCATAGATAAGAGAGTATAGTGATAGTGAAGTAACATTTGTATTTTGTAGGTACTTGCTTGAACAGTGGATCCTACTGACTAAAAGTCATGTGATTTTTTTAGTCAGTGATATATATCACTGACTAA
>CAEGAD010018882.1:0-14833 GCA_903067055.1 Poeciliopsis paucimaculata
TTAGAGTCGTTTTAATAAAATGCAAGTTTATGAAATGTAATAGTTTTTTTATTGTTTAATATTGAAATTTACCAGACTATTTCCACACATTCGTTCAAAGACTGGTGAAGGAATATGCGCAAAAACCACGCGATGCAGTTTACTACTGCTAAGTGAATGAAAAAGCAAAAAGATGGTTTTCAAAAATAATAATAATAATAAAAAAAAAGGTCTGAAAGGTATGAAATTGTTCCTGATTCTTCCTGGAAAAGTAACTCCATGTCTGTCAGATTAGATGGAAAGTCATTTTAACAAATGTTTCAGAGTTGCCTCATCTGAAGCATTTTTCATACTCTTGACAAGATTTCTCCAAGCTTTACACTGCAATAAGCTTCATCCATCTTCCCGTGAACCAGTTTTCCTTTAGAGGTAAAGTATACATGACGCTGCCACTGCCATGTTGCACTGGTGGTACGTTCAGGGTTCTGTCAGATTTTTGCCTTGTATAGGTTAAGCTTTAATGCAAGCTGATACTAACTGAAATACAGTGTTTTTTTGCAAGCCACTGGATCAAAAAAGCGTTTTTACTATTCCTGAGCCCATATAATGACTTGCAGAGTAAATCTTTACTGCTTCTTGTAACAAAAAAATCAATATTTTTATTACTTGTATTTTGTAAAGATTGAGTCCTTTTACAACACTGTCTATAACAGGCACTTTTGTTCAACCTCCGGTTAAAGATGTGAACCATACAAGAACATAATCAGATAAGTAATCTTTCCATGATGAATTGGGTTTATGTTCACGTGTTCTTGTCGTGCATGAAGAGCCATGCATCAGAACAACATGGTTTGGAATAATAGACTTCAGCCCAAAAAGCATGAATATGAATTTTGAGGGTTGGGTGATTGTTTCTCCACCCAATTCAGCTTTCTGTGGATTGGATGTCGTGCAGCAGTGCGTCTGTGGAAGTAATAAAAAGAGAGAGAGAATGATGGAAAGAGCACAGCAGTGAGGAAAAGACACATCCATCCATAAATCCAATAAAGTGATGACATTTAGAGTTATTAGATTCTGTAAACATTCCCCAGGTGGTTCCACAACAATATCCCACCTCTTTTGCTCCTTTTTCCCATCCTTTCCTCTGTTCTCTTCGGCTTCCCCTACGCATCCCGATCAGCCATATCATTATGACCATTCATTCAGTGTAGGATCAAGTGTAAGACAGAGACACACCTTACAGTTTTTTTTTGGTTTTTTTTCAGAAAGCCATGCATCTCTTTTTACTTCCAATTTAAAATGATGCTGCCTCGTGTCTCTTTTTTTGCAGCACATCTCAATTAAATCATTCTTGTTTGTGCTTTTGGAAAATCTGAAGACGTTATGATAATTTTGCAACTCGTTGTATTATCTGTAGTTTTTGCTATCATCCCCCACCCCGTCATCAATTTGTTATTTAGTGTTGGCTTGTGATCATTTCCTTCATAATCCTCACCAGTGAATAAAGATCACATCCGGAAATTCTCCAGGAAAGCAAAAAACACCTAATGCCAGCAATCAGATGCTCAGTTTTCACTACGTCAGTAGTAAACAAAAGCCCCCCCCAAAAAAACAACACAAAAATACATCAGCGTTTTCATTAGGTTTATTTCAGCAGCATAATTAGAGATGGTGATAGTACTTCTTCCTCCTTTTTCTTTTTGGCGCCGCGCCCCTCTTGCTGTCTCATTTGCCATGCATCGGCATGATTTTGTGTCGATGATACGCGGCTCTCGGGGTAATAATGGGTTTCTCGGAGCAGGTTTTTACCTAACACTGTGCGTTATTAGCCTCTATCCCACACAGACCCAAATGATGAACTCATCAGCAGCCTCTCAGGCTCTAATGCCTCTAATTTGGGAATGATTATAATATCATTATTTCTCTCTGCTGGAGATTGTTTGGAGATGAGATTAATTTTTAGCGCAATGTTTTACGGAAGTTCCTCTGGAGACCTCAGTGCTCTTTGAAGCGATGGATATGTCATGTTTCTTCCTTCTTTCTTTGTTGCTCTTTATTTTCAATTGCGCTCACTTCCTTAAGCGTTTAGTGCAACTTTTTTTCATATTTATTGATATTATAGGTGAATGTTTATGTTTCAGAGCGTTCCACACAGTCTCTCCTCAGTGAATTATAGAGTCAGGAAAAGCACAACAGCACAGGTGGAAAAGCCTTGACATAAATACATTTATTATTGCAGTAGCCGAACCTTTCAATGTAACAGCTGGATTAAGCCCAGCTTTAATTAGAGTATATTTATTCAAGTAGAGTGAAAAAAAAAACTCACCTTAACCTCTGATTGCTTTTTTTAACAGTATCCCGAGTTTCACATTTAGTCAATTTATAATTTACATTTTAAGTTGCTTTGTGCCTAATAAGCGTTTACTAGTGTGTCTATAGTAAGAGCAATAAAAAAATTAAAAAAAATAGTTGTTTTTTTTTGAGACGTCTAGGGATGTCACCTTCATATATGGATTTATGAAGGTCCCGCTCTAAATTTGCGATATTTTTGTATCTTGCCCTGCTTTTCGGGCCACTCTAGAAACAAATGGTGACTCTTGTTCTCTGAAAACCTCCATCCTCTGTGAACATTAGCATTTTCATGATGTCAGCACAGTGCACTATGTCTTAGTACCGCTAAACTGTGCCACAGAACCAAAACAAAGAGTCAGCTTGAAATAAAGGAACTCAACTCCTAATGGGTTTAAAAATCCCTATAGAAATGTTTGCAGATGTTTGCAAAAATCCTGAAAGGGACTTTTCACTGACTGATGTGACATTGAACCTTTAGCCTGTTCTTTGTTTCTTTGGAGCAGCTGGAGAGGAAGATAACGGCATAACCTTGATGAAATAACATGCAATGTTCTTTGCTTTCCTCTTGATGCCGTTGAGATGGAAGACCACCACCCCACCCACCATATTCACTCTTTGTTCACAGCGAAGGAATGAAGTTGTTTTAAATGTGATTCATATCAATGACTAGAGCAAATGGGCTTTACATTAAAAAGTATAAAATGTTTGTTGTAGGCAAATAGATCTCATTTAACCCTAAGTGTAAATGCGATGCCTTCATCAAACCAAACCTGACATTGGCGTGTTCCTGTAGAGTGTCGCAGTTTATCACCACGATGATCTTTTTACAAACCACATGACTTGCAACACAGTGATCCCCCCGAGGCGACGCTTGTAGTGCTGGCACCTGCACAGGTGGTGAGGTCTTGTGGATTTGTTGATGTTTAACCCTCATAGGGCTTCTGTGAGCCGGGGCCAAGCGTGCCAAGGGGGACTTCGCTCTTTCAGTCCCTCCATGGGTAATGAGCTATAATGGATAGGACCAGGAGTGTGATGAGAATACAGAGGGCCCCATCAAAGCAGCGCTCTGCGCATCCTTTAAAGAAAAAATAAAAAAAGACTGCTCAGTAGGCATGCAGCACGCTCATTTAGTCGTTAATCCAACCCTAAACTGGTCAAAGGCTCTTTAGATGGCTGTTATAAGGAGATATTACTAATAGTAGAAGCTGTAGAAGCTCATTATCCACAGCTGACTATATCACCCTCTGAGAAAAGCGTGCATGCAGAGGTAGGATTGTAATGTATTTTGGAAGTGTATTTTCCTCAGGATTCTATTATACAGCAAGTTCAACCACATATGTGCAACAGGAGTAAATTGGGGACTCTTCCACATGACTTTTGTGAAACAGTTTGCAGATGTATGCAGTGAAAAAAATGGTCAACTTTTATCCAGTGACAATACTGCAAATGGAGTTGGAGTGAATGCACCTAAGTGATTCTGTGATGTTGGTATTGCTCTAAGGTGATGAAAGATATGGTACAGATTGGTTTTATTTTTTTTTTTCTAGAAATCAATCAAATGGAGGAAGACTAAAAGCCTGGCAAAGAGATCCCTCGTTTCAGCAGTTTCAAATAACTCAAGCTGAAAATGTTCATATCTACTCTCTACAATGGCATGTTAAATATTTACATCTTCACCAGAGATCATTGAACTTCCTGTTTATTTATTTATTTATTTTTTATCAATCAAATGACATCTGAGTCAGAATGCAAACTTATCTTGGT
Organism: Poeciliopsis paucimaculata; assembly: GCA_903067055.1. Taxonomy (NCBI): domain Eukaryota; kingdom Metazoa; phylum Chordata; class Actinopteri; order Cyprinodontiformes; family Poeciliidae; genus Poeciliopsis; species Poeciliopsis paucimaculata. The sequence continues at coordinate 4,096 of CAEGAD010018882.1, forward strand.
AGAAGATGTCTGTTCTATCAATTCACCTGATCAGCTGGTCAAGAAAATAAATAAAATAGAACATTAACTTCATACCTGTGAATCAGTGACTGAAGTCAGATTCTAACTACATGTCAGAGCTAGCAGTAACCCTGATGTTAGTATATATTGGGCCACTCGATATAAAAAAAAATTGTAGACCTATGTTAACTATTTATTGGCACTTCTGATAGTTTTTATCTTTTTAAACCAATGGCTGGTATATTTCTATTTCCATTTGTGTTTTTGCAGAAAAACTTTAATATCTGCTTATGACTCTGCCAAAAGTCAGCACATGCAGAACACAGACTAGAGTAGAAAGCCCAACTGGGGCGTGTTGTCAGTCCCAGATCTGAGCTTTTACTTCAAATCGAGCCGAGCCTGGAGAAGCACAGCAACTTCCTGTCCCTGATGCCACTGCAAAAATAATAGCCAGTCTCAATCCTCAACATCCCCAGCCTAATCAGAAGTGTGACCAGAAGTGTAAAAATGCCGGTAGGCTTTGCCACAGTAATCCCACATAGAAACACTGGACTCTGTGGCTGCATTAAAAGAAAACAAACAAACAAAAAAAAAAAACAGCTGTAAATTGTCTCTTACAAAGCGGTAAGTGATTAATGTCAACTAGTATTATCCATCAAACAACTCAAAAACTTTTTTTTCCCAGTTTGAATTGTTTTAAAATAGCATAAAGCAGCTAAAAACAATGACCTGTCTGTCCAGCTGTTAACCTTTCAGTTTGTAGACACCTATCTTCAACAGGTAAAGTAACTATTACTGACAATAACTTCACATGACCTCTCTTCAAAAATTGCAAGCCCTTAATGGCCCACTGCGTTGCCATGGTGATAAGCGTAATGCATTTTCCCTACAGTCATCTTTGTGAAAGACCCTGACCTTCCATTTTACTCATTTTGGTTATGTCCTGCTGAATCTTCATTTCAGTAACCCACACAGACTTTTATTCAAATTTAAAAGGCTTCTGCAGTCTTTTAGGCTTTCTTAGTTGGCCTTAAAGGAGGCGTGGAAATAGCTTCACATTCACAATGGAAGTGGTAATAGAGTCATTAATATTATTGATTATGACTAACGTAGGTAAGTACGATGTTTAACTAAAGTTTTCTTTTGCCTTCACGAGTTAGAAATGTGCATGTAAACATGGAAACCTTAGCTAATTTTTATTGTTAAGTCTGGCTGAGAGAATGATGCAGAGGTTCGACTCTGCCAGCTACCATCTTCCAATCCGTTAAGTTCAGAGGAAAACCGCAGGCCTGAAAATCACTTTTCCAGCTCCAGCAGAATGGTCCGTAACATTCCTACTTCTATTTGAGGGTGGGTGATAGCCCAGCGCCAACTTTGGTTGCTAAATTGAGCTTCCCGGCCAAACTGGCTCTCAATCAGCGAGTACTTTTACGTTTTACTGAGACCGATCCAAGTTGCTTCTGGCTTGAAGCCTTTAAAACAATCCTCCCTGTGACTCTACATGCTGTGTAAAGATTAGCATGGCAGGCCTAAGATATGAAATGAAGGTAAAAGAGTTATATCTTCTTGTAAACTTACACCCAATGCTGGGTCTTATCCATACGTGTGTATGCACGTTTCCTTTATTTCTCACCTCCCACTGTGTGTCTTCCAAACATTACTTCATTGAGGTCAAACCGTAAGAATGATGTCAGACGTCCTGCATGTTTTAAATGTGCCCCTGCTCCAACGCAGCTAATTCACATGTCTAAATTAGCTGCTCTGCATACTGTTAAGTCTTTATATGGCGCGATATTCAGTGCCAAAAAGCGGTTCTTATATCATTTCCACAGCCACCTACCAATCTTATTAATGACAGGCCGGCACTGGTAGATGAGTAACGACCACAGGTAACTGAATGGCCGGTGCTATCAAATGAGAAAGACTCTACTCACTTGAATTAGAATTGAATTATTAGAATTGATTTATAGTTTATTGTAAAAGGCCTACATATAATATCTGCAGGCATCATACATTCGATGCATTGATGTGTTCTTTTGGCAGTAACCCAACTTGACTCAAAGAATAAACAGACTGTACCATACAAAGATAAAGTTCCATTACGAGTGAGGAAAGTACCCAGACCGCAAGCTTTCGTGTTTACTGTGACTGTAGCCAAAGAAGGAGTTAATCAGCCCAAAAAGCAGCGACATTCTGCAACAAGACTGTGTGTTCTTTGTGTTTTTAGTCATCAACAATGCCCACTTCTACATGATCTCCTTTTATATTCAGCAGCACATATTCACTCTGGAATTAGTAGAAAATGCTGCAGGCCTATTACTAAAAAATACGAGCATATTACTCCGGTGCTGACTGTCTTGCGCTGGCTCTCAGTCCCTAAATCGCCACAAAACCAAGAGGAGATTGATTGTTCTCAGATTTCACTTCTCCAAAGCTACAGAACAATCTTTCCCTTAAGGTATTTTAGTGTTTGTCTTTAAGTCCAGGTTTATAACTCATCTTTATTCACCAGCTTTTTACTGTATGTGTAGCTGACACTGTTATTTGTTGTTCTTATTGTGTTTTTATGTTTTTGGCATGCCCCGTTTTTAAAGTACTACATAAATAAAGTATAATATGTTATGGCATATGTGTCAGGTATATTTCTCTGTGATAAAAATGATTTGTGTAAAGCATACCATTATTAAGTCCTGAGGACTTCAACAAGTAAGACACAAATCTTGTTCTCTCCCAGTTTTACAGTGACAGTAACATAGTGTATGCCTGGAGTGTTTTTTTTTTTTTTAAGTGTGTGGTCGTGAAAACCTTCAATAAAATATCAGGTGAAGGAATGTCACGATTTTATAATTGGAAATGATTGATCTACTTTCTAAAATGTTTTAGGAGAAATTTACAGATACTTCTAAATCAGTGGTGTCAAACTCATTTTTGTTTTGTAAAATAAAGCAAATCAAGATCATGAATGCGCTTAAGGGGCCGGCAGTGCCAGAATTGTATTGATAAAATCTGTTCACAAACTGTTAAAATATCAATTCATTCTTGAAATTAAACAATAATATTGAACATCTTGTCAGTTCCTCCAGGATTCTGTGATAATTTTTGGGATTTCTTGCAATAAAAATCGAACTGTTTGTGGTACTGATTTGGAAACATCTGTGATATTTATTTATGACAGTAAATGTGACTTTTTACGCTTCGCTGTATAGATCATGGACTATAATCTAAAACCGAAGCAGCTGTTTAGTACAAGAATTTATTTTGAGAAAAATCTGTTTAAAAGCCACCCAATTATTAGTTGGTCCCAATTATTAGTGTAAAAAAGTGCAAGGATTTGTTGATTTTGCGTGAATTTCCACAGTAATTAAACTTTCATTACTTCTATCATTTCTGTTCAGAGGCAAAGTTGATTTGACTTGAAATTAGCAGAATTTCCTGAAAAAGACGGAAGAAAGGCAAATGTTCTTAATTCCGAAACGTAGGAGTCAAAGTTTCTCATTTTTGCGTCTCGCTCCACATATCTTCCCCTCTGGGTTGGATGAGACGGATCCTGAAGTCACGGCTACATCTCACCTCACAGACTCCTCTCCTGTCTCCTTCATTTACATAATACAAGATTTACATAAGGAAAGATAAGACTTGTAAAACTTTTATTCCCCCTCCATGACTGACACGGTCTATTAGGCTAACTGACATTCTTATCCCCTATCGGACCAAAAAAGCGCTGAAGTGCCTGTTCGCCGCACTGAGAATTAGAAATGAAAATGAAAAGATGGATGCTGCCATAAAAGATAGGGAACGAGACAGATGACACACTTAAAAAAAAAAAAAAGAATAAAAAGAGACTGTTCTGCCATCGGTGCCATTGAAAGCGAGGCTGTGTCTTGGTCAGATGCTCACATTTTTAAGTTAAAGAAATCACAAAGTTAATAACTTATAATTTTGATGGCAATTAGAAAAAGCTCAATGAGAGAATTTGTATTTATAAACAAAATGATGCTCATTCACAGTGGAGTACAACAGCTGAAGGTTGATATTAATTATAGGAAGATTTTTCTCTTAATTTTAGCGTTAAAATTGGCTTTTGCTTCAACTCGCTTTCACAACATCAGTGTTACATCATACGTAGCCTTTTCCTCTGAACTGAATGTGAGTTGAGCTCGGTGGATTTAAATCTTGAGATTATTTCACTTACTCGCTCCTTTAGATCCTTTCAACATCAAATCTCAATGGACGTTTTGAGGAAGAGATGATGATTGAGTTTAGCAGCTGCAGTAGCTTGAATTGGCCTATTCCAGGTGCAGCTAATTTGTCTGTTAAAAGTGGGGCGGTGGTATATAATTGGTTTCAGCGTGGGGAGGGTGTAGCTGTATGCTTCTCTAATTGGATTAAGGAAACCTGAAAGAATTTTCCGTTCTTGCTTCTACACTAATAAGATGACAGGATAGAAGAGAGAGAAACGGCTCCAAATGGTGCGTGTGTCCAGTTGGCTGAAGGATTAAAGACGTAGCCACGCATTTTTCTTTTTCTATACTTACTGCATGCTGTTCTTATGGTGCGTTCACACGAAATGCGTTCCGTGCATCGGGCGCATCTGGTTTACATTCAAAATCTATGTGGAGGTGCATCGAGGGTCCATTGCAGCACATCTGGAGCAGCACGATTTGAAACTTTTTGAGCGTTTGACGAGTCAAGCGAGAATGACCGGTAGGCCAGCGACGGAAAACAACTAGAGAGATTTTGAGGCATTTGATGAGCCCTCACTGTGCCTACATGTAGACTTTGGATGTAAACCAGATGCGCGAAACGCATTTGGTGTGAGTGCGTTTAGGGTTAAGGTTAGGATATAAGCCTTACATGGGAAAATTGATTTATAATTTATGAATGACCAGGGGTGAGTCAGAGACGCTCTCGCCTTTTGGGTTTTAGAACGTAATCGTTTTGTGAAACGGCCGATGAAAAAAAATCTACGTTTAAAAAATCGTCAAACGATTAAAAAATATTTAATTTTTTTGTAAAACATTTTCAAAACCATGTATTCTTTTCTTCTCTATTCACAATTAGACTTCAGTCTCCTATTAGCACAGTGAAGGTTGTGGTTGTAATGTGATAAAAATGACTTGTGGTTTGAACTATTGAGGTGTTTTTTTGTTGTTTGAAAAGGAAACAGGTGTCCATTGCACTTTGCACAATTTGTTCATTTCACACCAGCAGCGACGGCTGCTATTGTTTTAAGAACAAGAACGGTAAAGTAGGTGTTTAGGTCCGAGCATATCCTGTTGTGCGGTCATCCAACTCGCACAGGGTCTGGTGTGTGTGTGTCATGTGCTTGTGGGAGGGGAGGGGAAGAAGAAGTGAGGGTGATGTCATATTTGATGACTTCACTTCAGATGTGCCAGGGAGTACGAGAGCATTGCACTGCCCTTTTCTTATCAGGGTGCCCTGCCCTGTCTTTCATCCTTCCAATGGCAGCCCGGCCAGTCCCGTACTTCCAGAAATAGACTCAAGCTTTCCTCTAACTCCCCTACCAGCCCACCAATCTGATCTCAAAGCCCTCCCACTTACATTCCAGTCTCGCCAATATCAAGCCTGTGGCTGACTTCATTGGCTAAGTTACTTTGCCAGAGCTTGAGACCATACAGTCTCTCAGCTGACCTGTTCATATTCCGGCATGGTTGGCAGCACATGTACCTCCCTCATCCTCCCACCGACAGCGGCGACAACAGCAAAGAGGAAACACCTCACAGCAGAGCCAACAGGACGTGGAACACACACGCTCTCTCCCACTGGAGCCATGCTGGAGGGGGCAAGCGAGGCTGCACTACACACACACACATGTGCCCCTCCACAGCACACACACACGTGCACACACTGGCTCCTCCCTTTGCGAACAGAAAGAGATGGGAGGTGCAGTCAATCACTGAGTAAGTGGAAGGGGCTTTAGTAGGACTTGCTCAGAGGGGGGGCGGGACAAATCCTGTTAATTTTTCTCCAAATAAATATTGGAGGTAACCATCAGGATTCCTTTATCCGGAGCGAGGGGAAATAAGCAGAGGAAGATAAAGGGCGTGCGTCTGATTTCAGAGGCAACACAGGAAGTAGGGCATGTTCGGCGCAGAGGTGAGGAAGGGAGGGTGGGAGAAAGAAAAGGAGGAGAGGGAGAGCTTTGTGGTGCTTTTTCTCCACCCCCCGTCTTAAAGGAGCAGCACAGAGGAAAGATAGACACAGTCGGTCGGAGGGAGAGGAGAGGACCACAGCTAAGAGGTTTGGAAGGAGGTCTGCATCAACAGCAAAAGCAAAAAAAAAAAAGAGAAGAAAAAGTGGGGTGGAATGGAGCTCTGAAATTACATTTTTCCCTCATTTTTCTCTGGCTTTTTCCTCCTCCTCCATTCCTCACCCCCACCACCACCAATTCTGGCTCAGTCTGCTTATTTTCTCAACTCTGCGAGTGTCATAAGACTGACTATGCCTGGTGAGTGTTATCCGGCTCTTCACATGTCATCGTGCCTTGTCATCCTGTGCGAGACGGTCGTTTCATGCGAACGCGCGTGGCCGCGAACAGAGATGCGGATGCTGACGGCTCGCTGTAAACTGTTTCCACTCCCGTGAATTTGTGTGCGGGTGATGCTCCGGCTGCGCTGTGCTCCTCTGTCACCAGCAACGTCTTGACCACACGCAGACTCGCAACGCATCTTTTGTGCTTTCCTGGAGAGCTTTGTTGTTATGCAACTGCTTAGTTGGCATTCATGGTCAGACGGAGCAAGCTATCGTGACAGATTTTTATAGAAGCCATAAAAAAAATAAAAAAAAAGCCACTGTGTGCTTTTGTTCTGTTTTATTTGCTCGTTTGGGAGCGTGGAACTCGAATGTGGGAACGTCACACCAAGCCGGCCTGTGTGACGGAGGGGCAGCCAGCTAACACACATCAGATGACTGGGCCACATTGTGAGGTCAGCTGCTGGTTCTGGCCAACAGTTTCGGTCCAATTACATTAATTATGAAAAAGAAGATAGAAAAAAAAAAAAAACAAGCAATGAGGGAAGTCTATTGTTGGTGGCTTTTAATCATCATGCAGTGTTTCGTCTTTGATGATGTGAAATCAAAATTGATGCCTTTTCTTCAAACTTTAGAAGGTTAACTCTGAGTTAATTAGAATTAAACATTGCATCGAGGATCATTTTTTGCAATGTGTGGCGGCATCGTTATCAGCCTCTCCTGATAGTGATTGGAGGTTTCCATGAACCTAAATAGACCAATGGATGCAGGCGACTCAGATGTTCACAACAATGTAAATAGTAAGAAGAGACCCTTACATGCAGAAAATGTGTCAGTAGCTGTATGTCATATTTGATTAAGCCAATGCAGTTTCACTGGATTTACTTGGTCATCAACAAACTAGAGTAATAAATATTATAGTTTTTAGGGCAATATGTATTTTTGTGGGGCTGCACAGTGGCGCAGTTGGTAGCACTGTTGCCTTGCAGCAAGAAGGTCCTGGGTTTGATTCCTGGTCCGGGGTCTTTCTGCACAGAGTTTGCATGTTCTCCCTGTGCATGCGTGGGTTCTCTCCGGGTTCTCCAGCTTCCTCCCACAGTCCAAAAACATGACTGTCAGGTTAATTGATCTTTCCAAATTCTCCCTAATTCTCCTTGTTTGTCCTGTTTGTTTCTGTGTTGCCCTGCGACAGAGTGACGACCTGTACAGGGTGACCCCGCCTCTCGCCCGGAACGCAGCTGGAGATTGGCACCAGCAACTCCCAACCCCATTAGGGACAAGGGTGAAAGAAAATGGATGGATGGATGGATGTATTTTTGTGCTCTAAGAAAATTAGGAATTAAAATTTTAAACTGTTTTTCTACAATTTGTTGTTTTTTTCCCCCCAGAACTGATGGTTTTTATGTTCTTTTCAAGTCAACTTGACAACTTAATTATTGAATGTTGTACATTGATGCAAATCTATCTTGATTTGCTAAGAGCTAATCTGATTAAAGTCACTAAAAGTGATTTAATTTGTGTTTTATAAATAACCACATTAATTGAATAAAACCACTTACCAAAGTAAGAAAAGAAAACCTCAAAATTACCAACAAAGATCATCTGTCATCTCAAGACACTTTGTAGAACAAGTCCAGTTTGGTCCAAATGAATTTCAAATCAAAAATTTCAATACAAAAAAAAAAAAAAGAGAGAGAAAAGGTTATTTGTAGTAATACTTCCATTAGTGGCTTTGTTTAGGATAAAAAAGAAAATGGGCACATAGGGACTGACCTAGAAGTACATTTAAAAAAGAATATATATATAAAATAAGCAGTTAATATCACGCTACATCATTGGTTTTTCTCCAGGACAGAAACACGGTCAAATACAGACGAATTGAGCTCAGGAGTTCCCTCTGTGGAAATGGAGTGGTGTCTCGCTTTTTTCCTAACTCCTTTGGAACATAGAAAGAAATGTTGCACCAATCGGATAAGTGGGTCAATTTAGTTTCGGTTTTACACAAAAGACTTAAATGAATTCAATTTGGATTTGAAAAACATTCTGATTCCCCTGAGAAAGCTATTTTCTGTTTTGAAAAACCAGTAATGGTTGCCTGATGGTTGATAATTTGTGTGCTTGTTTGCCGCAGCATGCTGTTGATGTAGGTTTCAGAGCTCAGCTGTGTTCTTGAGGCTTATAGAAATAATAATAATAGTAAAATAAGAAACGGCTTGAATTCAGCATATTGTGCTTAAAAGCATTTGGAGCACTCAATGGACTGTATAGTTGTTTTGTGCTGTTTACATTATGAGCTTTCATTGTTTTCCTCTCCACTTAGCCAGGGGCGGTATATCAGTTCGTACGCATGAGCTGATGTTACTGTACATACTGAAGCCTGTTCACGTGTTGTATTCAGAAACCTGGGTTTATTTTTGTGTGTGTGTGTGGGGGTGTGTGCGTGCGTGTGTGTGTGTCTACTCACGGCTTGTTAACAAGTAGACAAGAGATGTGGGTCATTTCTGCGGCTTCATGGACATGCAGATGGGGTAAAGGGGCGAGACAGCGAGGCCAAATGTGACGCGAGGATAGAAGAAACTAGTCGCTGTAGGAAGAAGGCTGAAACAAAACGACAGTCAGCGATTGTTTATGCTCTAGTATTTTCCGCACTTGTTAATTCTGGGTGGCTAAACCTTTTATGCACCTTCCAGACAGTTTCTTCTCACTTCAAAAAATGACCACAGGAACGTTCGGCTGATGATGTGATTAAGTACTGGCCTATATATTTAGTGCGTTACGTGTTATGCAAGAATGAATACAGTGCCGCTTTGTAATCTGTCCTCCGAATGCTGCTTCCTGTCTGTTCCCCTTGGGTTTTTTTTTTTTTTTTTTTTGGAGTGTTGTGTCTCTCTGTAAGTACTCTGTCACGCTGTGGATCATCTCTGTGATGTACATTGATTTACTGGGAGCTGATGAAGTGGAGCGGAGCATTTGATCAGACACAGGGACATGGAAAGGAGGGAGGAAGGGAGGAAATGAGTAGCTGCATGGAGGAGCTGGAGGTCGATAGACGTTCAGGTCCACTTCTGGTTTCGGAAGGGCCCAGTTCAACACTTGGTCTGAACAAATCAAAAAATCATCTGGTCCACTGGAAATGCAAAGAATATTTTCAGATTGGTGCAATGAGAGTATTAAACAATCACACAAACCGCAACAGTCTTCATTGTGGAAGTTGGTACTGAGTAAAGAAGCGATAATTGCTTTCTGAGATGTTTGAAAATGAGAACAAAGTGGTGGAAGCTTAAAGTTAGATAATTATCAAATGTGAACAGTTTAAATAGAACAAACAGGCTCAACTGAGATATGTCCATATATAAACAATATAGCTGTATAGGTAAAAGTGGATCATTATGGAATTATATGAGTGTTGTTATACATTAATAATAATAATATAATTGTATTAAATGCTAAAAGAAATGGTATACATTTAGCTCAGTGTTCTAGTTTGTTTTGGGGTTTTTTTGTTTGTTTTTTTTCCAAGCTTTTATTAACATAGCAAATCATACATGGACAGATTTGCATTAAGAAAAAAATAATACAAAAATTAAATGGAGGGTTGGTGTATACATAACATGTAAATAACCCAAATTTCAAAACAATTAGTACAGAGAGTCGCAGAAATTCTGGGCAATTTACTACGACACATTTCCTTTTAATTTCCCCAAGCTGCAATCTACCTGAAAAAGTCATTCTTACTCAATAAATCATATATGATCTGGTTCCAATCATTCAGAGATTGAGCTGTTATGCTTTGCCATTTCCTTGGCTGTTCTAGTTCTTAAAGAGAAATATATTAATTGGCTAAAATTTTACGTCTGCAAGTCAGCGCTTTAAGAAAAACACAGAATAAAAATTGTACCCGAATTTCTGATTGGTGTATTTTTATTTTGTCAATTCAATGAAATTTTCTTTTAATTTTTAATATTTCAAACCACACTTACGAGACAAAATATATTCGATTTAAATGAGATTTAGGTTTGTTTGAGTCAAATAATCTGATGAAATAACCACGTCATCAAAAAAAAAAAAAAAAAAATAAAAAAACCATCAGGCTTTATCTCAAACAAGTTTAAGCAAAAAACAGCAACTGTTCAGCATGGTTTTCTTCATGCAAGGTATTTCAACTAGACCTCACATATATATATATATGAGGTCTAGTTGAAATACCTTGCATGAAGAAAACCATGCAAGGTATGTATATATATAT
>CAEGAD010018892.1:0-100596 GCA_903067055.1 Poeciliopsis paucimaculata
AAGTTAGTTTTGCTTTACTTGTTTCATAAGATACTTTAGTTAATTTTGTATTTGTTTGTTCTTTTGTTAAGTTGTGCTTCCCTCATGTGGTAGATTTAGGTTACTCCACCCCTACTTAAGGAGCCTTTTGTTCTTTGTTTGCAGGTCAGTTTGTTTGTGTGTTTTGTTTGTGTTTGGTTAGAGTTCAGTTGACCTCTGTTAAATCGGGCCCAAATTTGTTACTTATCTTTTTGATTCATTTTGTATTTAATCTTTGTTACCATTTTTTGAAGAATTAAATTGAAATATTTCTATTTTTGAACACCTTTTTGTCCTCGTTTGAGTTTGGTCCCTCACAACCACCATGGATATGTCATTTAAAAACGGTCACACTTCTGTGTCCACCAGTAGGAGCATCCAGCTGTTGATCATGTGATGCAAAAATGTATTTATGATTGCAGAATTTTTTGTTTACATTTGTTTTTTGTTGCTTGCTGTGTGGTTGGAGTTGTCCGCCACCTTACTTATCATGTGAACATACATATTCATGTGCGATTTTAATTGTGTTTCTTGTTAAATGGAAACACAACAATACTTCCAGTTTCTTCCATTGAGTTTTTATTTTGATCTTCGCAGAATACGTTTTGCACACATTTGTAATGGAAACACATCCATCTGTACCTCCATGCTAACAGTTTTAGGCAGAAATCTATAAACGTCTTTCCCTTGTATTATGAACCAAACAAAAAAAAAAATAAGTTGAGACATTTCCTCCTTGTTCTGTACTTTTACTCTTTTTACTGATAAAAAAGGTTTTTTAAATCCCTCTCCAGTAATATCAGAAAAGCTTTTAACAGGCTGGTTTGATGACCTCAAAGCGGTGCTGAGGAAACTGTAAGGAGCTTCCATTGTCTTCGTTGTGAACATCAGATGCACGAAGTGACTTTAAGGCCAAGAAAAACACACATCAAAGAAGCCTGTCCTCTAAAATCGCTCAGCGCATTCAGTCCCTGTTCCATCCAGGAGGGATCTTCATATCCTCTTTGCACCCAGTCCTTCAGGTAAATATTAGCACAAGGAGCCCCAGCTACTTGATGTACCCGAATCAAATTTACAAAACACTGTTTGACTCATGCTATTAAATCTGAAGATGAAAGAATCACCAAGGGCAAACAGCTCCCAAGGCTATATACCAAATACCCAGGCTCACATAACACCGAGGCGCAATTAAGAATTTAAATGGACTCTGCATAAAATGGGCCTCTGCTGTGAAAATGACCGACTTTGAAAATATCATAATTAGCCGAGCCGACATTGTGCAACGTGTAAAGTCCAGTTACAGTTTATCCACTGATCTACTGCGCTGATAAGTTCATCTTTGTGATGACATTGTGAAACCTGGAAATGTGACACCAAATGTACCCAAGAAAGGAGATAATTAGGCGAGCAGCTGTAAAACGAGTGTTCCTGGAGGGGCTCATCCGCTTCCCCTCAACTCTATTTACCTTCAGCATATAATTCCAGCTCTATTACAGGGGATGGAGAAGGACAAACACAACACAGAAATGTGAGGGATAAAAAGAAAGGCGGGAGGAGGGGGCAGCTGGGAGAGAGAGGCCAAGAAAAGGATGATAAGAAATCAGAGATAAATTCTCCAGGGTGCAGACGTATTCCAGAGAGGAGTGACCAATCGAGATAGAGGCAAAGACGGGGTAAAATAGTGATAAGAGTGATGATAGAGTGTAAAATGACTCAGTCAGCCCTGGCAGTGGCATTGGCTCTGACCTCCCATTCCTCATCCCGGGTCCATGTGGGTCGGGACCAGAGGTCCACCTGCAATGTTTCCTTCATCATTTTGACTCATGGTGTCAAAATATTTTCTAGCCAGTTTTTAAAATGACAATAATTATGTTCAACTGTGTTTCAGTTTCATTCTGTGTGATTAATATTCAACAAGTGGAACAGTTGATTCTTGTTACGCAGCAAGCCGAATAAATTTAACTCTTTCTCTGAAGGGATGAAGTTTTGAAATCGGGTAACATTTCACCAATCAGAAGTCGTCAAGACTCTGAATGTTACGGGATCCGGCAAGCACTTCCCTGACTTTTATTCTGAAATTAACTATTTATGATTATGACTTTCATCCCAGATTTCTGATATTCATTTCTAAATTCTGACTTTTGATCTCAACAAATTAAAGAATTTTGAGAAAAACCTCAGAATTCACAGTTTAAAGTCAGAAATCTTACCAAGTATTTCTGTTTAGTTTCTAGAGCAAATATTTTGCACTAGTTTTCTTATTTTAAGTGCATTAACTAAAAAGTTACTTTTCAGCAAGATATTGGAATTTGTTTTATTTCAATAATTGTTGAATAATGATCAAAATGACTACTTCCAAGGGCAGATTTTTTCAAGTCTTGCTATCAGTGGAAAAGCAGCATTTGACTTAAAAAACAAAATTTTCCAATTTTATAATTGAAATAATCTGCCAATGGAACAAATAGTTTTTTTAAAAATATTGCCTTTAGAAGTTATTTTTGTCTTATTTCAAGTGTACAAACATATTTGCACTAGAAATGAGACAAAACCACAGAAATATCTAGTGTGTTTGCAGTGCTAGATGATAAATCTCTCAGTAACTTTACTAAGTAACTGGGCTTTAAGGTGTTACTCTAGATGCTTTTTTCAAAAGCAGAAAGCATTTCTAGGTAGGTCGTAAAAAGATATAAAGTTTAACATCATCCAACATTCAAACATTTTTGTAGACAATAGGACCGTTTTCACAGAGACCTTGTCTGAAGAAAAACTCTTTTGTTGTAATCGCATCTGAAGGATCGGGATTGTCTTAAAGTGGCGACCACGCTGCTGAAGGAGACATTTCAGCATCAACTGTTACCTACAATCTTAGTTTTTGCAATATTTTCATATTTATACCTGGAACACAAACTACTTAGATAATGATGATGAAAATGCTGCTAATATTTACAGAACGCAGAAAGAAACTGGATGAAAACCTCTACAAATCATTATACAACCATTTGAATTACTTTAGAAGGCTAAAAATCGTGCTAATTTTAGCATATCGTTCATAAAAGTTGTGTGTTTCATTCGCTTGTATCTTAAGGTGGGGTTTGAAATGAAAACGTGGCATAATATTGCATTTTTATTTTTCTGTGCACCTTTCTGCAGGTTAGATTGCCGAGAAGGGAGTTTTTATTGCAAGTTTGAGACACATCCGTCGCTGCGTCTGGAAAATCAGATCTTCATCCGTATCATCTGAAATTAAACTGTAGCAGGAGCCTCGCACCGCAGCTCCAAGTCAAATCTGATAACAACGGTGGAAAAAGAAAAAGTTGATCACAACATGTCATCTCATCACGGCATAAACCGTCTGGACACTAATCTTTTCTTATAAACACACAGTGAAACAAGCAATATACAGGGACGCATAGGCTGGAGAACAACAGACAGTGGGTGGGATGTCAGCAGCCGTATTTCGCAGCATCCACAGGGTGACATGTTGAAGCCACTTAAATGGATCTCTGAGACAAACTGCAAATGAAGAGATGCCATCCTGCTATCTCCAGCTCCAGTTGAAACAATGAAGATAAGTGAAACTGTAAAGCAAGATATTACCCGTCCAAGAGGTTAGCAAACACTTTCTATGCAGTTGTTTTAAAATGTAAAGGAATAAATTGTCCCGATTGTCTTTCAGCGTTAAATTGAGGATGTGAATAACAAGACTTTGAATTTTGTTGAAAAGTTAATGGACAAACAACAACAGATAGCCACAGTCTTGAAAGGAAAATCAGGTGGAGGGAAGAACTGTGTGATATAGAAAAGGTGCACAAACAGCAGATATAGAAGATTATGAAGCAAAGTTTATTCAAGAGTTTGGGGGCGATTTAAAGGTATGGCCTGCAATCTGGTTCAGATGTGGTTCTACAGAGACATGACAGACCTGGAAGAGGGAGCTACCATCTCCTCCTTTAAGATTAAACAAAGGTTTGTATTTGAAATAAAGCTTCCAGAGTCTGGAGGAAGAATAGAGGACAGAATCCACGCTGTGTTGCAATGATGCAGGAATTTGTGCCAAAGGAACTCAGACTAAGCACAGAGTAAAGAAAACTTTGTATTAAAAAAAAATCTACAGAATGTGCCAATTTGTTTAATCTACTTTATCATCAAAATAATTTATTACTAAACTAATCATTAGTTGCAATCCTACTTGGAATAAATCTATAAATTAAGCTGTTAGTAAATTTGTAGAATACATTTTAATTTACTGAGTTACACCTGTTCAGATCAAATAAGGTGATTTAACATAACCAAGACCTATAACACACTGCAACGACACAAAATCTTACCAAATAGTTTTAAACATCTTGAAATAAACAAAACTAACTAATAAGTAACTTTTCATAAATATATAGGAACTTTTTTAAAGAGAATCATTTCTAAATATTGATGAAAAACCAGATTATTTCTCTTATAACGTGAGGAAAATGTGTTTTTAAGTTAAATATTTTGCCAATATTTGCAGGTTTTGTGTTTTTGCAATGCATCATAGAACTTCAGCCTTTCTAACAGGCTTAAGGAGAAGAAACAGTCCAATCCGACGTGCTGCAGTCGGGGCAGATTTTGTTTTATATGTGCAATATGTGTGCAAAATGCACACATACTGACAGTGATTAGAATCCACGAGGGCCGATGAATATTCAGGAGCACCTGTCTGCAGCTCAATGCACACTTACTGCATCGAGCTGCATTCAGATGAAGAACCGCTACATTCTGGAAAATGAGGAACAACAAGATAATTCAGCATAAGTCTGTGGTGATGTATATTTTTTTGTATATGTTTGTTTTACGTCTTGCCTTACCTACAACACACAACGTGCTTTTGGACTAATGGCTTCTTCCTACCTGTGCAGCCTTTCAGGACTTGTCAGTACAGAATTTGTTTCACAGTTGATGATGGCTCTTTCTCACCAGCTTAACCCAGCGTCTTCACAAAATTGTTAGACGTTTTTGTTCTGGGTTTAATTTAAAATTTTCACACCAAACCTTGTTTTGCATCTACTAATTTGAGCTCCTCTATTCTCCTCTTGATATGCTTTGCTTATTTCTTTTGATTTTTCTACGATTTTAGACAATGTATTTGCAGTGTTGCCTTAAAATACGTCCCAAATTATTAGGTGGTAAACATTTGGGTGTTTCCACACCATATACTCTGCTCGTTTGGGCACCAAAGTTGCAACATTTGTTACATTTCCAGCTCCTGTGATTCTCTTTCACACTCCATTGTCAAACCAACTGAAACCTTTGAAAAACCTGTTCCCCTCCTCGCCTGTGGGGGCGCTGCACCCACAACCACTGAAGGAAACAACTCAACTCACACTGAGCGAAACTTCCTTCTTCTCAAAATGAAAACAATGGGGTCATATTTTAGCAGTTTTAGGCAAGTAGAAGCCATCTTTTTTCCCACTATCATCAGATGCTAATTTGTTTTACACCATTGAAAAATGTGCATTAAAATGTATATTAATGTCAAAAACAGAAATAAAATTGTTGAAAAATGTAAATTTTTCAATGGTAGGTACTTTAGTTTTTTTATCTAATAAAAACTAGTGTGTTTGCTAGTTTTTATTAGATAAATGTTTAGTTTTAGTTTAGCTTTTATTAGTTTTAATTTACTCATACTTTGGTTAAGTTTTAGGTGCAGAATTAAAAACAAGAGCTTTGCATTGTGATCATGTGTACATCGACTGGGTAATAAATTCTCATCAGAATATACCATGAAGAAAAATTAGTTAATTAGAAAACATAAGTTCGAACTGATGTTTAGCTAGACCAAATGAAGTTTGATTAAAGGAGACAAAACAGTGAATGCACTCTTAGTATTGAAAACTCTTCTGAATAATGCAAAACTAAATATTAATCCTATCTGACTGAAAACTGTAAAACTTCTGTGTAATTTAATCCCAGACTCTTTTCATTCACACATGTGTAGAAGCGTGTTTACATGAGATATCTGGTATGATAATGTAAAAACACTAAATTAAAAGGATGTAAGAGAGGAATCCTCACACAGAGAGCTCCTCCACCGTCTGCAGTCGGCCAGTTTAATAATCCCATCCAGTTAGAGACGGCACAGTTTGTCCAAATGTGCTGCACCTCCAGGGGACCTTGCAGTCCTCCAGCAGCAGCTCTGGTGCCAACAGCAATATCAACCTTCTGTGTGATGAATTCATTCACAGCACAAATATTACACAAGCAGAAATTTAGTTATTTCAGACAAAGGTGAATGTTGAAATGAGAGTTTTTTCCTTCATATAGTCTGTATTAAAGCTCACCCACACGTGCGGCGGGTTGCTTAAATGAGCCAGCTTTGTTCATTTTTCACTGCGTACTTGTTGCCCACACAACTGACAAATCAATGAGGTAAATATTTCATTTTCTTTGGCTGCAGTTTTGCTGACTTTTCCTGCTGAGAGCTGCTGGTAATGAAACAAGAGCTGCACTGTGTGTGGTTATAAAACTGGGCCGGGACTCCTGGAGGTTCAACCTACAACAGCTGTTTCCACATTTCAACAGCAGACTGAGGATTCCTCTGCAACGAACCTGTTCACATGCAATATTAAGCAGGATGGGGGTCAACGAGGGAGGAGGTGTCAAACATTTGACTAGTACTCTACATTCTCCTGACATGGAGGTCATGACACGGTGAGGATGGAGGATGATGCGCCACACTTCGCTTCTGCACGGTTGGTATTGATGCCACATTAATATGTAACACAGACACTCACAGGAAACAACCAGTGGTAGAGAAACTAGAGGATCAGAGTGGTGATACACGTTGGAGATGACACGCAACTAACAATTATTTTAGTAATTGAGTATTCTATTGGTTATTCTGGTTATTAATTGAATAAAAAATGTCATGCTATGCAGTTTTTTGTACGTTTTTATGCTTCAATTTGGGTCTCAACTACTTCTAAAAATGCTTTAAAAAAAGACACTCAGATATTTTTTGGAAATATTTTTATGTTTTTTTGTGTCTCAGAAACCTCCCAACTGTTAAGTTGCAAACAGTAACTTAGCAACCCCGGCAGAGCTCCGCTACGTTACCTAGCAACCCAAGCTCCAGAACAATTGGTCAGCTGGTTTTACAACTGTATGCGCTGTACAATGGCTGCTGAAAAAAAACAAGTGTTTTGTTGTTGACTTACCTTCCAGAAACCTCTTGCTGTGTTCTTGTTGGTTGTGCAGGAGGCACCACTTCTGCTTCTCAAAGATGTTCAGTTGTATAATTGTGAATCTGTTTGTAAAATATCATTATCTAAGAATGATTTTGTGCAAAAAATCACTCTTAGAAAAAAACCCTATCAATATATAAAAATCTAGCAATATCAAAAACTTTGTAAAAAAAAAATAAAATAAAAGCAGTAAAAAAAAAAGTTTTTTGTTTTCTTTTAAATTAAAACTGTACATTAAGTTTCAAATATTTATTTATTCAAATGCAAAAGAATATTATGGCTTTTATTTAGCTTGCTGCAGTTATTGTGGATTAGCCTCTAAAAATAAAGAACAGTGACAGAATGTCGTACAGATGCAGCTGTGTTTATTCTGGGATAGTTTCTGAATAAATCAGAAGCGTGAGCGTAAATATAAAAAGACTCAATTTACATGAGTTTATATATATATATATATATATATTTTAGCATAAAGTCATGTTTTACTTTGATTTAGTGTAATGTGCAAAATGAAATGTCAGCAGTGAGCGCAGCAGCTTGTTGAAACCTTGTGATGGTTTCCGAGCTGGAAGTAAACATGACCTCCGATCTCCAAGGTCACCTGGTCAGGTCACAGTCTGTTGACACAGCCAGTCACCCGCACTCTGTACGCCACATCATATTCACCTTTTCCTTTCAGACACTCCTGCCAAATTTCACATTTGTATAAGAAGTCATTTTCAGGTAAATATGAGACATTTTGGGTTTTTAGAAAAGTGACAGGATGTTCTCGGAGAAGAAATGGTCTTTCGTTTCTGACGCTTCTGTCTTTCAGAGTAAATTGAACAAGAACATTGCAGTCACTCTGGAAATGCGCCTTTATTTAGTCGCAGGTATTCTTCGTCTTTTCCCTGCTGAAGGTTGAGCTCCTGTCATGCCGGCACACCAATTAACCTTTCATTCTTTTGTTTAACACGAAGGCAGACCGTCTGCTTTTTCCATCTGTATTAAAATGTGGGACATTTCTGAAGCAGACAAATTTTTTTAGGTTCGCTCTGTCACTTTAAATTAGGACACGTTTTAACTGCTGGATGAAACGTTTTACTTTTTAAAATATCATCTGGATTTAAAGTGCGACTTCAATCAAAATGTGTCCCAGTCAAAGTATATTTGCCCACTTTTATTTGTGCAGTGGCATGACCTGCATGACCCCTTGCAGTTTGTGACAAACAGGCCAGCAGATGATGCAATCAACCTGAACCTGAACAGCTGAAACGATTCATCAGATTAATTAATCATTGAAATCATGTTAATGTGTTTCTAATGTTGCATGTAATAAGTTTTGGTCGTTTAAATGAAAAAATCTGCAGAATGTGGCAAATTTTTAAAACAATTAATTGATGAATCACCAGAATAATCAACAGGTTCATTGATTACAAATAATCAAATAACAGTTGGTAGCACTCCCTCTCAGCAAGAAGGTTGCAGGTTCGAGTCCCAGCCTGAGGTGCTTGGAGTCGTCATGTTATTTGGTTCCTCTAAATTGCAGATAGATAAGACAGAAATCTCATTTCTCCACCTGCAGGGTTTTTGATCTGCTGTAACTTTTTCTGCAACATATTATATCAATATTTTTCAGCATAATTTTGAGACAAATTTAGTAATATTAAACACATTTAATAATGCTGCTGTGGAGAAGTTCATTTAATTAGAGAAGCTGTTTTCACTGCAACGTATTTTCGGCTAATTTAACCCCATCCTGCCCACAGAGAGATCAACTTTCCTCCAACAAATGTTTCACTGAAGCAGAAAAATTCCTCCGTGGTTTAAAAGCTAAACGAATCCTAATTATTGTGAATAAAAAAAGTTAATATTTTGTCCTTTTTTCATGGCTGATAGTCGCGCTGAACTGTTTGCAGTAGCTAATGAGCTCCGTGTGACATCACTCAGGGTTATAGCCGGCAGCTTCGGGGCTTAATGTGTCACAGTTTTCCTCGCTTTCCAGCGAGAGTCTGTCTTACTGAACTTTCACAAACTTCTGCTGAAACTGTGGTAATGTCAGTAATGATCTCCAAGTAAACTCAGCTAAAATAGCACAGTGACCTGATTATTGTTTCCATAGTTACAGAATGGCAGCTTTACTTTTCCTATCTATAGCTGCATTGCACTTCACACGGAAAAAAAAAAGGTGCGTTTTGACAGATGATGGAGCCTAACAGGTAAAGTGTAGCGGCATCATTTGGATTCAGGTGCATTCAGCTGTGCGAAAGCGCAAATTCCCAAACGGTGATCAGATTTTGCAACCGCTGCTTTGACAAATTGAATATCGGATGCAAATGACTGCGTAGTGCTTTTCGATTAGAGCGCACGTCGGTGTTTGGTGTCTTGTTTGTCTAGTCTTATCAGTGTAATATGAGTCAAATTGCACAAATAATATCAACTCCATATCCTGTAACAGCTTCAGAACCACCCACCCACCTATTGGAGTCTGTGTGTGCCAGGGAGAGCATCACAGTTTAAACCGAACCAGCTGGCTCCGTCAGGCAGGCGTCCAAAACACGGATCTATATTTACAAGCTTATATCACTGTACACGAGTCAACTAAAACAAAATTAAGCCCAAGTAATAATAGTAGACGTCAGCGTCTCCTAGGCCTGCAGGTCTGAAAGGTAAAGCGATGCTCGGTGTGAGGAGACGGCTGGCTCACATCCCGCCGCTCGTCGCTCAGGTGTCTCGCTTGTTCCTGAATTGGTCTCAGGTGACTCAGCTGCACCAAAGGCAGAGGAGATTCACAGCTAGAGATGCGTCATCAAAACTTTGACAGATTAGTGCCAAGAATAAAAAAAAAACAACAAAAAATGGTTGCTTCTTTCCTGTTTTTTCACAGTGTGTTTCACAGCCTTACTCGTGCGTTTAGAGTCTCTTTTGCTCCTGACAGAGGCAGATGCTTGATGTTGCTACCAGCAGGCATAGATGTGCTCTCATTTAACCTCAATATTTTTATATTTGTAAGGCAGTCGTATTGGTTTCTGGTTCATAGCAAAGGTGTGGGATCAGACTGAGTTCAGGCCTGTGAGCAGGTGAGGAAAATGTTACAGCAGCAAACCAGAGATAGAGCGTTATTTTGTATCTCTATCACAAACCGAGGCTGAGTTTCCAATATAAATGAATGCAAAACTAAAGTCCCAAAACACCATTTCAAAATTCCAGTGCGTCACAATTTTAAAATCACAAGTGAACATGTTTAACGCAATAAGTAAAGAAAAAAATAGCATCCTGTCAAACTACTTCCTGTCGTCTTCTTTGTCTTTTCCGCCAGTAGTAACATCACAAAATATCATTACCAAATGAAACAAATTAAAAATTATGCTTCTTTTTGGAGATATACAGACTGAGTCCATGATGAAAAGTTATTTTCTAGAAAGAAATTGCAAATCCAACAACACTTTTTGTCTTAGATTTTGTTTCTAACTCAGCGTCCCAAAGGCATGTTGGTTCATAATTCAGACGGTTACAATAGAGGACGAGACAAACCCACCAAAAAAATGAAGCATCTTCTCATATTTAACACTAAATATTAGGGTTGATGTTGTTCCTAAATACTCATATACATATATATGTTTATTTCTTTGGAAGTATTTTTGGGTTGTAATTGGAGTGTTAGTTTGTAAAATCCACTGCAAGCTGTTCAGGAAGCAGAAAGCATCGCTATAACAACCAGTAGCTACATCACTTTCACAACACACGCTATCTATAGCAACTGAAATGTTGAACTGCAAACCATGCAGAAACTATCAATACAAAATGAATGAAGGTCTTTTTACTGCATAAATCTGATCATATTTCTCAATCCAAGCATGTATTGAACTGGTAAATCACTGGTTGTCAATGTTTTAACTGTTGCTAGGTTACGCCTTTTAACATTAGCAGTAAGGTCGCTGCCCACTTAAGGATTAAAACAGAGAAGTAAAGAGATGTAGTCATTTGCTACTATTTATAAGCTTATCAATAAACTAAAATGAATAAAAAGAAGAATAGTTCTAACATCTATCTTTATATTTAACTGCAGTAATTCTGTTTCACTGATTGGTTGGTCAGCTTTCCCAGGGCTTTCACTTTAAACTTACGTTAACTTTTTTTGCATTTTAAAAACCTGTATGAAGTTTATGTTGTCACAGCAAAGACTGATGAATCAAAATATAAAAGTATGATATAAAGAATTGTTTGAAATAAAAAAAAATTAATTGGTTTTCAAGTTCAAATCTTGTGTTATTTAGTGAAACAGTTTTATAAAATGTCAGCTTTCATCAAATATTTTTTTTAGCTCTGAGTTAAAAACTGCCTGAAACTTTAACAAAAGTCCCTTTGAGAAGATATTTTAAAGGTAATTGGATCCACCATCTGTTTGCTGCACCGATTCCACGCAGGTATGAAGGAGGGAGCAACTATTTAACACCACATTATGCAGAAGTGTCAGGTAATGTGTTAAATTTAACGGAGGGCGCCATGGAAACGATGCTACGGTCACCAGAGGAAACATTTCTAAGCTCAAATTGAAATGCAGAAATCTCCACCCACCAAATATTTCAAAAGTGTGTAAATAATTCAATTATTAAGCAGTTTTTTACACTTCATTTGTCTCACACATTCATTTGTTGCTACTTTTGTATTGTTTTAAATTTTACTTTTTGTTTTTATGACTCGGTTGCAGCTGTAAAGTCATTTTACAGGTTCAAATAAAGTCCTCATCTTCTCACTCAGTGATCGGATCGCTGACCTTTGGTGGTGTGGTCACCACCTCCTGGTGTCAGACCAATTATCCTGATGCCGATCGTCATGTTGTCTGAAATCAGACTCATCTTAACGCCTTTCTAAAGAAGAGATTCATCTGCTGCTTAAAGAGACAGGAAGCAAATAAAGGATCCAGGAGAAAAACTCTGATCTTCTTTGAAGACACTTAGTGACTTAAAACAATCTGAATCATGACTTGTAAGTTATTATTCTTAAAACAGGAGAAAACTAATATATTTTACACTTAACGTGATTTAAAAAAATACTTGGTAAGATTTTGGGGTTTTGCAGAGTAAATTCACACCAAACACTATAACATTTATACATTTAGATCATTTGCAATGCATGTCTCCAGATGGGCCTTTAACTTCATAACATAACCAACAGAACCAGCCTTCTTTTTAATGGTTGTTTATTTTGAAATCTGTTTTGAAATCAGCCTATAAGTAAAACAGAAAGTGTGCAGTAAGTGAAAACGTTCAGACGTCTCTGGATATTTTTATTTGTCTCTATTTTGTAAAATGTCCTGATTCTGTTGGAGTCGTTGGGTTTTGAGTTAATCTCTGCAGGCTTTGGGTTTTAAACGGGGGAAAATTCATCAAAAATCCTCATCAGTTTTTGTTTTTCTAGATCTTCTAAAGGGATTTCTTGGCTTCCCAGTAGGGAATCCACTTTGTTTATATTTGCTTCCAGTTTGTCTCCCTCCTTAAAAATCAGGCAACTTTAGAAAACAGGACGAATATATGAAAAAAGATGTTTTAACCAAAATTTTTGCATTTTGACTGGCAGTCAGCGGTGTCCACAAAAGGGAAACAAACATCATACCACAGCTATTGTAAATTGGACATTTGCAGTTTGACAGTTCTGTTCTTTCAGCATTTCAGCATTTTTCAACAACAAAGAAAATATATTTTCTTTATCCATTTTTTTTTTGTGTGTGTGTTTTTAGTTTCATCAAGCCGTAGGAACGCAGTGCAGTTTTTTCTTCCCACAGTAAACAAATCTTAATCACAACAGCTTCTGAGGAGTTTCCTTCTGGCACCAGCGCTTGAGGAAGATACTGGGAGCTTTATTCTATTTGTTGTGTCGTGATGTACTGCCCAAAATACCTCATTAGCAAAGTAGCGGATGATAAACGAGAGTGAAAAAAGTTAATACTAGTCAGAGCAAAGCAGAAAGCTATCTTTGAGGGCCAACTCTGAGAGAAGAGCAGCAAAGAAAGTCGATTCCTTTCGGCTTTACTGAGAGAAAACACCTGAAAAATCTGCAGTTGCCATCAAAACAAACAAAGCAAAACTTATTAAAAACCGGACCAAAATAACGGAAATTATTTAACTAAGTCATCCGTTATTTTTCCATCCATCCATCATCTTCTGCTTTATTTCTTCTCACCTTATCGCTACAGCTACAATTCATCCACTGCAGTCTGATCGGCCCAATTCAGATCTTTTCATTCACCAAATAAGTCCGATTTGTGCCACTATTATACACAAAAATAATAAATAATATCCGATTGTTTTTTTTTACATTATTAACGTGAGACATTTGTCATAATTCTGCACCAGAAGAACCAGATTCTGTAAATCAGGACAGAAACAATGGCTGAAAATAATAATTATGACAACGTAAGGAGTAACATGATGGGCTGAACGACCAATCGGAGAGGAAGAAGCCATGACTCAGAAAGCAACAATAAAAGCTGAAACAACTTTCATTATGTTCAGTTCTCTGGTCTGATGAAACCAAAAATCTAAATTTATGAGCAAAAATATTGTTATATTTGGAGGAACAAGGTGTCCAGTTTTAGATTCTTCATTGTCTCCATTTTTGGTCCAATCTGCTGAGTTTTTCTGCTTCTCCCTCCATGAAAGCTTTAACATTTTCTTGCTATTAAAATAATAATTTAGGGTCTAATTGAGCTGAATTCTGTTATCCATAGATTTTTATCAGAATAATATCTAAATAATTCAAAATAAAACGCATGTTAACTCTCATCAACAGGAGCATTGTTCCTCGTGTTTGGAAAGCATCCATCTTTTGTTCGGGAGAGATTACGACTTCACAGTTTGCACACATCCTCCTGCGTCCGTGCCAACGCCGTTGTAACGGCTTCGTCTTTAACTGTTTGTACCCTGGTAATGACTCCAACATGCTGTGTTCACCAGATCGAAGAGGAAGAGAAGACGGGGGAGAGGTAAGAGGGGAGGCTTATTGCACATTTAAGCTGCAGCTGCAGTTTCCATAACAACTACCTGCTAAAACCCGGCTCCCTCGAACATCATTAGAATAACATTTTTACTCGTCAAATAGGCATTAGCGGAATCTACATGAGCAATGAGATGGGAGTGACACACACACACACACACCCCCGCACACCCCCACACACACACACACACCACATACACACACACACACACCCCTACACACACTCACAAGCAGAAAAAAGCCTGACAGTATCAGCTGAGGTAATATCTGAAGCAGAGCGTTCTCCTCCTGAAGGTATAATTACAGGATGTAGTAGTGGAGCTCTTTGTCCAGGAGTGATGTGGGAGACATGCAGAGGTTTGCTGTGCAGCAGTTTACCGCCGCACATTATTTACACACAGGCTCGTTTCTACGGTGGCCCTGAAGAGCAAACCACTCCAACAGATCACAAAAATAAAAAACACCACGATGTTATCGACCAGAATTATAAAGCAAAACAATGTTGACAACTAAAAAAACACAAAGACATTTACTAAACGCAACAACGTTATCTACGCACAATTAAATTTAAAAAGCTCAAATAAAAATGTAAAAACATGTTTAAAACAATGACAACAAAAAACACGACAACGTTAACTAAGTCCAATTAGGAATTATGAAAAAACCACAACCAAATATAAAACACAAATGACATATGACCGTTTAATTATTGTTTTTTATTTCCATTTGAGTAACATAAAGCACTTTGAATTGACTTTTTGCTGAAAATGTGCTATATAAATAAATATACCTGTCTACCGCCAACTAGTACAATCACAAATTTAAGAAACACAATGACATTAACTAATTACAAATTGAGAAAACACAATGATGTTGAAGCTGCAGTATGTAACGTTTATAAGAAATACTTCTTTACATATTTGTTGGTAAAGTGCTATCTGGAAACAACCAATCAAAGGCAGGAGGCGGGTCTTAGTGCTGTCGATCATGCTGTGAATACTCGTGCTCGTTAGCAGAGCCACTGATAACACAGGATAAACAGTTTCCTGTTACAGAAAGTTGTTTCTCTGACATTAGCACATTTAGCAGCAAATCCATGAGGATGAGTGACAGCACTAAGACCGTCCTCTGATTGGTTGTTTTTGGCAGGGAGCTGTTCTTTTCAACAAAAAACATATTTCAGTAAAAGATGCATACTGCAGCTTTAACAAAGCACAATAACAAATTTAGAAAAATACACATGGACAAAACACAAATACAAATTCAAAATCAACATATTGCAAACAACAAAAACATCAATTTGTTAAAAAACACATCAACATTGTTTGTAGTTTGTAGTTGTGTTTAGTTAACATCGTAGTTTTCTTCATTTGTAATCATATTTAGTTAAAGTTGTGTTGCGTTAAATCTTTAGTAATTCGTTGAGATGGTTTGTTCTTCAGGGCCACCGTACTTTTCCCAGCTGAAAAACTACAAAACATCCTGTGCACAGAAAGCCGGGCCTTCATCATAACCTCTCCTTTCTTCTTCCCAGCAGGAGCTCCGGCGCCCGACTCAAGGAGAAACGCGTCTCTCCCGCTCAGCCTCCCTTCTGATCAGGCGTCACACCATCAACTTCAAGAGGACGATAATCAAGAGTTTAAAGAAAGAGTGAAAGAAGAGGGGAACACATTAAGTGCCGGCTAGCGCGGGGTATCATTTAAAATCAGCGCTGATGGCTTCATCGCTGCCAGGCTGTAACCTTGAGCGAGGGCTGGTGGGGCCCTGGTGGCCGGCGTGGGGCGCGGGGGGCGGGGAGAGGGATCGGCTCTTTCTGCATTCACATTCTGCTCAGCAGGCACCCGGGGGCTATAACCCTGAGAATCCGTATTAGGTGAGCCAAAGTCACCATTAATATAGAGTACTGGGCCATACTATAACCTTACACTTCACATCTCTGGGGTGTCCTGAACTGAGGAAAAAATGGCGCTTTCCAACAATCACTCGGGGGGAACTTTGAAAAGTGACCTCTTACCAAAGTCAATCCGTTTGCTTTTCTCTGTTTTACTCATTTTATCTGTGTTTGCCGCTCTGGCTCAGGCGCCGCTATCTTTGGCCGGCCCGGCGCCGCGGCCGAGGACGTCAGCGAGCCCGATTCTCCGCCGCTGGATGCAATTACAGATTAAAGCTAAAACACAGGTTGAGGCGTCACACTCCCAGGGACAAAACTCCACTGCAAAAACACAAAGTCTTACCAGGTATTTTTGATTTAGTTTCTCCTGCAAATATCTTAGCACACCTGGAATAAGACAAAACTATGTGGATATGATATGGAAGCTTATTTTAACTCAATATTGATTTAAAAAAAGTAGTAATTTCACTAACAGATTGTTTCGCTCCTAAATGTCTTGTTATAAGTAAAATAATCTACCAGCGGAACAAGTAATCTTTTTAAATCAATATTAAGAAATGTTGTTTCTCCTACATTTACACATTTAGCAGTGCATACATGAGATTGATTGACAGCGCTAAGACCCTCCTCCTGGTTCTGATTGGTTGTTTTTGGTTGGGAACACTTTGTTTCTTCAGAAGACAATATCAGCTCAAGGAAAAGGTAGAGAAGATTAATGTATTCACAGTTTACCTCATCATACACAAATATGTAAAAAAAAACATATTTTTATAAAAGTTATGTACTGCACCTTTAAAGACTCAGGCGTCACATTTAGGAAGCAGCTTGTTCCCACAATGTTTACGAAAGACTTCTGACTCTAAACGTGCAAAAACAAACTGACCAAAACTGCCACCACTGACCTTTCTAAAGGTCATCTAATGCTATATACCACAAAAACAGAGGCAGCCAAACAGAAATATGCTTTTTGTAGAAGATACTGCAGAAAATAAGACAAGTAAAATTCCAGAAATTTGTGTTTTTTCAGTCAGTATCTGATTACCGACAATCTTTTCTTCCTTTTCTTGGTTTTCAGATGCAGCTGAAACGTTTCTCTATTTACTGCTTTTCACAGATTTTTATCTCAGAGTCGCTGCTGCAAGAAGTCAGAGTTTAAAAGAGCAAAAGGAAGCAACAAATGTTGCAATTATTACATGTTTAAGAAGTATGCATTCAAAGAAGAGATCAAACTTGTTTAATACTCAATATCCGTTATGAACCAACCCCGTTCTGATCAGTCACAGGTCAAATACTGAATAACACAAATTTTCTTGTTCATTAAATGCATCAAAACTAAAAAGAGAAATCCTGCAACCGCTAAAATCTGATGCAACTGATGCGTCATTTTTTGAAGAAGGAAGTTGCACTCTTGTCTTCTTTTTGTGTCGTTTCATTCAGTAATTCTTGGTGCAGCGCCCCCACAGGCAAGGAGGGGAAATGCAGCAGTGTGAAACTAACAAATGTTGCAGTTTTGGTCACCAAATGACCCGAATCTACAAGACAATCAGGTGTGAAAACCAAAATGAAGGTGAACTGTTATACAAGCATGAAGGATTTTACAGAAAAGATTATGCTTAAAGTAAGTAAAAATATTTAATTGATGCCAGAAATCCTGAAATGGTTGAAATCCTCTATTAGCTCTGTCTGTTAAAACATCATTCTACATGACTCTGAGTCTCTGTGCAGCAATATTCATCTGAGTTACCAACAAACATCCTTTTAAAACAATGGCTGAAACTGACGATTACTGGAGAGTAAATAGCATAAAAAATATAACATTTTCCTCAAAACTACATGCCATATAAACGTAAGCAGTCATATAATCATGTAAGTGCTGCAGTGGTGGATAAAAGCAGCTGAAAATCTCACTTTTCTACATGTTTAATCTTGTTGCAAAGCCAGTTAATACTCCAGAGAATCAAGTTAAAGTATCGCAGCTGTCAGTCAGAGAGATGTGTTTTATCCTTTACCTCCTCTGCATCAACATTTTAAATTCTGCAAGGCCTCATCAAGATTTTTCTACAGAAAAACATTTCCAAAAAAACACTGGAGTTAAATAAAACAGCAGCGGATGGGATCAGTCAGAAACGTGGAGTAAATTCAGACAGAAAGCAGATATTCAGGCGCAGCTGAAGAGTCGTTAATTAAAGTTTTCTCTCATTTATTTGGCTCAGACGCCGAGAAAAACAAGTCATAGCTGCGGCTAATTATAGTAAGTAAAACCAAGGAGGAGGATGATCGGTTTGGACGGCGCCGCTGTTTATTTATTTAAAACCAGACTCTGTTGGATTCCTTTGAAAAGTGGATCATTTGAGGAATTAACGTGCCGCCGCTGCCGGGGTTAAAGCGAGGGCAGCGGTTCACACCTCAGAGTATCACGGATGCGTTTTGAGGTGGGATCTGTGCAGATTTCTGCTGTGAAACGTGGCAGAGACGCAGCCGGAGGGGAACGGCGACATGACAACAACATGTTCAGCTGCATGCGTGAACAGATGTTCACTAAAGACACGCAACGATTTTAATCCTGTCTCTCCTCTTTCCATATTTTGTGGTGCTACAAGCAAATTTCTGTTTTAACACAGGATAAACAGTTTGCCTACATGTTTCAGATAGACACAAATAACCTGAATAAATACAAAATAAATTTTTTTACATTATTAAATCTAAGACTTATATTTCTCTTTGTAGAATTGATGTTATGAAGTCAAACTGGAGCATTTTTGAGCATAAAAGGTCTGCTTAGTCAGACTTTGACTAGGCCAACAACATGCAACCTTCAGCTTATAGAAACCTTCACGAAAGCCGATGGAAGACAAACTCCGCACTTAATAATTTCTTTTCATAGACTAATTGTCAACATTATGACATTAAAATTACTTGCTGTTTTCATTTAGATCTTGGTTTTCGGTTGGAAGGCAGATGTCATCTTTGTACCCAAAGTACCCATCATCTTTTTGAAACGGTTTTGTTCTAAATCATAAAAATAGAAATAAATTCTTTAAAAATTACAACTGATTTCAAACCAACAAGATTGTTTATTTCATGCAATATTCTGAATTTAAAAAGTCAAAAAACTTTTCCCGTTGAAACTCAGAAATTTAAATGTTTTTTTCTGAAAAATTTCTGAGATTAATTTAAAAGTAATTTTTTTCTAGCAAACTGTTGACTTTTGGAGCTCAGAAATGTCCAAATTTGCTAAAACCCCCCCCCGCCCCCCCAAAAAAACATGCAATTTTTTGCATTAAAAAATCTGAAATCTTCAACTTTTGAAACTCAGATATTTCAATGTTTTTTTTCTAGAAATCTTTCTGAAATTAATCTACAAAGATTCTGAGTTTTTTCTTGTAGATTGTTGACTTTTGGAGCTCAGAAATATAATTTTATTTTTCTAAAAAACGTTTTTTGGCATAAATTTACTTTTTTTTCTACCTACAATGGCCCTAATAGAGAGAGAGATCTGAATGGAAGTACAAAAAAATGCAGACAGAGAATTTTACATAATAGGTGCTGTTTAAATATCACCCACCATCCTGTCGTTTTTATGCTTGGACTTTATTAATGAAAACTTTGCCATAACTCCCTGTAATCCCTCAAAACGCTTTGATTTCATGCACCGGCCAGAATGGCCCAGAAAGACATTTGTTCCCTGAAAACAACATTCATTCTTCAGGTTATTATATTCAGGGGGTCTGATGACTGTAGCAAACAGCAGCTGGTGAAACTTTGTAGTTTCCTGCATGTAAATCAGAGCAGAAAGATTCAGATCACAGCGATAAACTCAGCCCTGGGTTTTCTTCTCCTGCTGCTGCTTTTTGGTTTCAAAGTTTTTGCATCTTATTTTGAGGAATATTGGCTCTGCAAGCTGCTTAAAACAGGGCTGGGCGCTGCTTCTCTCGGAGAAAAACAACCAAACCTTTTAGTGTTTCTGGTCGTAGCAGATGGAGGAAGGACTGGGGAAAAACACCTCCAACATGTTTATTTTCCTCTGTAAAATCGAAGAGAACGTTTGTCCCAGGGGAGGTGGAGGAGAGCGGAACTGTTCGTGGGAAGGAAATTGTGTGTAGCCTATGGATAAATCAGCGTTTGGGGAAGGACTTGTAGCGGTGTGTGTGAAAGATGTGATTTCCAGTAATTAAAGTAATGTATCAATCTGGATTTTACAATGACATGATGATGGGAAAACAAATAAAGAGCGAGAGCAAATTGAAAAGCCAAGTGCTGAGGAGCTCCAGGCTGTATTATCTGCTCGCCTGCAACTCCACAAAAATGTTTTCATTTCAGGATTATGACCAGCTAACCTCAACACAACTCATATTTCATCCAGTTGGCCCGATAAATTATTTTCATTCAGAGAAGATTACATTAAAGAAAAACAATCACTTTACAGCAGAACGTAGATTCCTTTCATATGTGATGTGTGAAGTATAAACATAAAACATATGAAGGTCGGCGCCTGGCAGCAGGGAATGCATGAATATATAAATATGTGAACAGTCCAGAGTGATGCAGATGTAATATATTTTTAAATTCACTTTTAATAAAAGAGAGAAAATGGGTTCTGGTGCGTTTGCTCCGGATTTGCAAAGAGTTTTCATTCTGTGTTGTGGATGTTTGATATTTGTGGATGTTTAATATTTGACGAGTCCGCCATCTTCTTTAACACACACACACACACGCACACCCCCACGCGCACACACACACACACGCACGCCTACACACGCACACACACACACACACCCCCACACGCCCACACACACACACACACGCACACACACACACACACACACACACATTGTGAAGAGACACAATCGACCACAACAAAACTACAAATTAAAAACAATAATTTTCAAGTTTCTTTTGATAAAACTTTCTATTTTGGAGATTTCTGAGGCCTTTCCAACTGCAAATTTCTTAAAGTTGATTCTTAAACATGTTTAACATTATTTCTGGTTTGAAATAATAATCGGGAAAAAGTATTTATTCGTCTTATTTGTTCCATACTTTACAAATACCTGCCATGTACGTGAGATAACTGTCCATTTTTTGCACAACAAAGTAAAAAAATGAAAGATTCAGCTTTCTAATTTACAGCAACATGAAGATACTACACATATTAGTAATTAATAAATGGTCTGAGGTCACCTAGAGGAATATGTCATTAACTTCTCCTGAAGATAGAAATGCATAAGTGTGCTGTTCAGTAAACATTTTTGTATTATTGAAGCTCCAAACAGCAGGACAGATGTTCAGTTCAGTTTGATCACCAGGCCATTAACTTCCAAAGCACTGATTCCTGCTCCAGGGTTATTTTATGATCATCAATGTTTTATTATTTTATCATCTTTTTAATAAAACAACTTTGCATGAACCAAAGATTGTTGCCTTTTTGATTAAGCCAGTATTCCTTACAGCTATAATTAGGTTAAGCAGAAGCAGCATATGTGCACAGAGGGAGACAGACTGAGAGCAACGCTCCATGGGGAGAAGCAAACGCTGTTGTTCTCTCATTTTTTAAGAACTATTTCTGAAAAATGCTTCAATATTTAGGAGTGGTGAGACTGCAGGGTCTGTAATTAATTAATCGCATTTTAATAGAAAACTGTATATCAACAAAATAAGCAACATTTTGAATTCAAAACCTGTCTCTGCTTTAGCTCAACAACAGATATATTTATTGTTTTCAGTCTGTTGCTCAGTTTCAGGAACTCCTGATTGTTCATGGAGCTTCTTTAGAAACGCCATGTAGCGGCTAATGATGTTAGCATTAGCATAAGCTAATGCAATGTTTAGCACTGAAATGCTTTTTTAGGTTTGAATAGCTTTGCTAACTACTTTTAGCACAACTTAAATAGTATTTCCAGCATTCAATCGGATTGTATAGAAGAATAAATTAACTAATAAATTAACTCAAGCTGCAGTTTAGTCGCCCATCACTGTTTTACACATGTAGCTTGTGGGTCACTTTTATAGCTGGTTTCAGGTCTGGACTTTAATATGAAAAAAACAAATAATGTGATTAATTGTGCTAGAATTTCTAAGTAATTAGTTAATCAAAATGAACATCTTAAAGTCCTGGTCTAATCTTTACACAGCGTCCTTACAGCTAACACAGCGCCAACAAAAACAACTATGAAACACGGTGGTGGCAGAATAATGCTGTGGTGAACAGGTAAGCTGGTCAGACCTGAAGGGAAGATGAATTAAGCTAAATCATCCTAAATATACATCAGTGGGTTTAAATCAAAGCACATTTATGGGTTAGAATGGCCTAGTCAAAGTGAGGCTTGAAAACTAATGTTCTCAGATGTTATCCATCCAATCTAATTGAGCTTGAAATGTTTTGTAAATAGTCCCAGTTGCAATAAACGATAATATTTTGGAACAATTTTAAACTAACACATTGATAACCTCATAAAAATATAAATACATATAATTGTTTCATGGGGCTGCACATGAAACAATTCATGTTGGTAGCACTGTTGCCTTGCAGCAAGAAGGTTCTGGGTTCGATTCCCGGCCCGGGGTCTTTCTGCACGGAGTTAGCATGTTCTCCCTGTGCATGGTGGGTTCTCTCCGGGTTCTCCGGCTTCCTCCACAGTCCAAAAACATGACTGTCAGGTTAATTGGTCTTTCCAAATTCTCCCCAGGTGTGTGTGTGTGTGTGTGTGTGTGTGTGTGCATGGTTGTTTGTCCTGTTTGTGTTGCCCTGCGACAGGCTGGCTACCTGTCCAGGGTGACCCCGCCTCTCGCCCAGAACGCAGCTGGAGATAAACACCAGCAACACCCGACCCCACTAGGGACAAGGGTGAACAGAAAATGGATGGATGGATGGAAATTGTTTCATTTTGAACACTCCACAATGCAACTGGGCATTTTAGGCATCCAGAAACAATAAATAAAACCAGAAACAATAAATAAAAAGGAAATAAAAGTCACACATAAAAGAAACCAGAAATGGATTATGAAATCCCTAAATAACACTGGCCTTAGAAAAATATTATGCTTAATTGCTTTTTGCAACAGGCTTAACGAAGAACAACAAAAAATCTCCTGACTAAAACAAAACATTTGATTTGGACACTTTCTGTTTCTCAAATTTAATGGACTGTTCAGGTTTAGTTTTTTAAAACGAGTTTTTTTCCTCCGAAGTCATCCTGATGAAAATCAGAACTTTCTGGAAGTCGTGATCAATAATACATCTAACTAACAATAAAACAAAAGTTTGAGTTTAAGTTCTGATCCATCTAGATTCATGATCCAGCTTTTGACGCTCAGCTCTTTTGCATTTGGCTCCTCTGAGGTGATTTTAATGAGCACGTCTGCACCAGGGTTTAAACCATTAAAACATCTGATGAAACTCAGCAAAACTGTTCGGTTCAAACGCTAAAAAGTAAATCTCCACCCCGAGTAACGTTGACTTTATCGGTTCAGAGTCCTAGATCCGTCTCCGAGCGTAAACGGGTCACGTTGCGCTCTGCGAGGTCTCCTCTCTGTCAGCGATCCAAAGCCTTGTTCTGCAGGTAAAAGGTCTGCAAAGTTACAAAGTTAGAAGTCAGAGCCAAAGGGATTTCTTCTTTCCCTGCAGAACGTTCGGCTCCTGAACTCTCTGAAATGCCTCGTTTGAAGTCCGGGGCTTTTATTTTCCACGTCGCCATGGAAAACCGTCGCATAATGCCTGCCTGTTGGCAACTTTGCCAAAACTCAAAGAAAAATCCAGCAGCGATTTAAAGTAGCTGACTCTGCTCCCTCTGGGCTTTTATTATACTCCAATATACATTAACATAAACAGCAAACACATTTTCCTAAACATTCCAGGTTTTCTCTCTTGATTGTAATTTGTTGTGTCAAGCTGAAAGAAACAAACAGTGGAGGAAAATTACATGAAACAATTAAATATAGGCCTAATTAAGTAAAATGACTCAGCACCGTCTAACCTGTTTAATTGCGCTGGTTTGTTTTGTTTGGAGGCTTTATGGAACGACCAACAGCCCATAAATTTTCTAAGGCTATACGGAGAAAGGATCGGTTGTTGTTTGCTGCCGCTGGCAAAATATATGCGTTTAATTATTTGCGCTGATTGCTGCAAGACGTTATAGAGTAGAGGCTTGCAGCGTCTCTTTCTCCTTCAGCGTTCCTGTGATTTTCTCTCCAACTGAGGCAGCCACCTGAAAAAAATCACGTGCAGCTTAATGTTTGATTGTCCTCACCTCCATTCTGGACGAAACGCAGGAGAAAATACACCAAAATAAACCAAACCATCAACACTCCTAACAGGAAGAAATTCATTTCAAGAGTCAAGATGTTTTCTGTAAAAAAATAAAAAAAAATCACAAAAAACTCAAGACTTTCTTTGTCCGAAAGGATGGAAACATTTGATTAAGCTAAATTAAACCTGGTGTAAAAATAACACTTTATTATGAAATGCAACTTTTTGCACAACAACAATAATCTTTGAAGACTTAAGGCGTCGGCATGTGTGGAAAACAACCTCAGAGATGTTAATTATTGTTATTTTCACCAGCTAAACACATGAGAGCCTCAGTCTGACAGTTATCCGCAACTACAGTCACATTCAGTAAATTAGAATATTAATGAAAAGTTTATTTACTTCAGTAACTCAGGTTCACTCAGTCACTACAACATTTTTAGGTTAATCTCACAAACTTTCAAGATAAGAACCTTTGTGGATAGACAAAAAAAAAAAAGGTGGAGTAAATTTTCACCAAAAATACTTCGGAGTATAAATCGCAAATCTTCACAAATCTTCACAATTTACCATTGGTGGGTATCAAACATTTAAAAAGCAGAGCAAAATGCGGTGAATTGGTTCAAACTAGATCCAGATGTTTGACTAACCAGAACTTAAAATAGTTTCATCAGAAGCAATTGTAACTTCCCTTCCAGTCACACTGACATCATATTAACTCACCTTGACAAGCAAAATATAATTAAAGTGCAAATTTACTCACATTTAGCTTCATTTGCCAGATTCACTCATTGTTCAGGAACGTCACTGGAGCAAACAAACGTCTGGAAAAAGCAACATGGTCGCCTGCGGGCTTTCATTAAAGGTGAGGTTGCCTTTGGCGCCGGCTGCCCTGATTTGATCTCAGGTTCAATTTGATTTCTGTCTCGCTGTCATTGGTTTAACACTGAGCAGTCCGGTGGGGAGAGCAATGAAGTTAGTAATTCATCTCAGAAAAGGGCAAAGTCAGAGCCAGTCACTCGCTAAATATAATGTGCAATGGCCAATTCATGGCATCTGGGAACCAGGCTGACCTCTGACCTTTGGCCTTTTTAAACCCATCAACCTTTGCCAGATGACACGTTTGAATACCCACGTCTTCAGGAACGTGCCCGCTGTCAATATGTGGGGAGAAAACCCACTAACCTGATGTATTTGGTTGGGAGTAGAAGTGGAAGGTATCTTTTCAATGTTTTCTACAAATAAAAATCTTAAAAGTGTGGCGTGAAAATCATTTCAAAACCCCCAGAGTCAGATCTTTGTATATATTATTTAAAGCTGGAAGAAGAACTTCCATCAAGTTTCAAATGTTTTGACTGCAACTGTCAAAATGTTGAAGGACATCCACATAAACAGAGACTGTAGAAGAACCATGGTGCTGGTTCTGTTGGACCTCAGAGCAACAGCTGACCCTGTTGACCTTTAGATATAATTTAAGCAACTAGAGAGGTGGGTAGGACTCTGGTCCAGTACTCATAAAGATCAGTAACTTCTTCATGTCAATGGGTAACTTCTCAATGGCGCAGACATAAATCACATATGGAGTACCGCAAGGTTCAATCTTCGGACCCCTTTTATTCAATCTCAGATAATCACAAGTAATAGCATTAGTTACCATAACTAAGCAGATGATACACATCACCCCAGGTGACTCTGGGGTGATGTGAGTCACCTGGGGTGACACCTGGCGTCAGTTCACATCTGAACTGACGCTTAGATCAGATAAATGTGTGGATGTGCCACAACTTTCTCCAGCTCAGCAGAAACAAAACTATTATTAGTCAGTTTCAGTTATTTCAGCTGGAAACTAAAAATCAGGCTAAAATCTGACCTGAACCTTCAGAGCCACATAGAGACGGTTGCAAAGTCGGCCTTCTATCACCTGAAGAACATCTCCAGGATTAGAGGACTAATGTCCCAGCGAGACCCAGAGAAACTCATCCATATGTTGTGTTCATTTCTGCACCAGTGTCTTCTCTGAGCTTTTAGGCAGACCTGAGAATAGACTTTAAAATATTTCTGTTAGTTTATAAATCACTGAACAGATTAAAAACAAAATGCATTAAAGATCTGCTGTTGTTGAACCAACCTTCCAGACCTCTCAGGTGCTGGTTCTGGTTCTGCTCTGCATCACCAGAACCAAACATGGAGAAGCAACATTCAGCTTCTATGCTCCACAGATCTGGAATAGACTTATGAAACTGATCCTTTGAGTCGTGGCTAAAAGCCAGCTTGTTCAGAGTCGACTTTGATTAATAATAACTGGAACATTTATCAATACATTCCATCTCTATTTGCTTGTTGATTTTTATGATGGCATTTGATAACGTCTAATATTTAGTGCTTGTTTCATAACTGGCACACCTGTGTTGTGCTTTATGGCTTAAAGCACTTTGAACCGCCGTCTTACTGAAACGTGCTAAAACTAATCAGCTTCACATGTTTCTCCTGTTACATTCTGGTTACTTTCCACTAGATAAAGTCTGCAACTTTCCTCCAAACCTGTAGTGTTTGTTGGTTTCATGGTCAGAAACATATCTGCTTTTAGACTAAACACAGCTGAATGTTACACACAAACCCATTTTTTTATATATAAATTGACTTAAATAAATGTTCTTCTTGTTTACACTGTCTGTTCGTGAATAATTTGAAAAGAATCTGTAGTTTAAAAATCATTTGAGTTAAATCATGACCCTAAAAATTGGAAATGAATGGAATCGCTTCATACTAAAAGATTCATATGTCTACAGTAACTCTTCCTGTTTCCTTCTGCACCAAAGATGTTTTCTAGAAAACGAAGTGGAGCAGAACAGTCGTAGTGTTTGTTAGGGTCAAATAATTTGTCTCATCTATCAAGACTCTTCTCCTGCTGGGAAGGCAGCGCGCCGCCTCGGGGCTTGGCGTGGAGACGGCGATGAGGACTGAGGCGGGGATGGAGGCTTGATTGGAGTGATTGGCACCTGTGAAAGAGGGCTTGGGCAGGTGCAGGGACCATATCAAAGAGGATCAGCTGGGGCACACAGTGACCTGACTGTTATTAGGTGCCAAAATGAAATGGCCGCTCCTCTAGCCCTTCAAGAAATCATTTAACCAGTCACAGCCGGCTGAAATAGCTGCACACACACAGAAAGCCACATGGATACACACTTTTTACAGTAAATGCCAAAGGTTGATGGTATACATGCTGAGAAACCAGCAGCTGAGTTTCCATTGGTCGTATGATCGCACATGTTGGCATGTCAAAAATAAATTCTGCCAATTTTGATAAAATGTTCTGCTGCTAAGATGAGTTTTTTTTTGGCTCCAATGGAAACTCTTGTTTTGCATCACATGAGTCACATGATCAACTGGATGTTGCCACTGGTGCAAACCACGAAGAAGACGATGACAGGAAGTAGTTGGAGGATTTACCAATAGATGTCACAAACCAGTAAAGTTTGCTACTGTTTTCTCAAATGTGTTTATTTTTGTGTTTTTATGATATAAAGCACTTAGAACTGCTTTGTTGTTGAAATTTGCAATACAAATAAGATTGATTGATTGATTGATTGATTAATTAATTGATTGAGCGAATGACTTGCCGTGTGAACAAACTTATTCATGTATGATTTTAATTGAGTTTAATTGAGTATTTGAGAAACATGCACTTGTGAAATTGTGTTTGCACCATCTGCAAATTTGCAGATGGTGCAAATCTGCGTCATTAATGTCGCAGGTTTTATCCACCGACGTTTGAACTCCCATCTGGATTTCCATGTTCAGGTGGTCCGAAGCAAACCGAACCTCTCACCTTTCCTGGCCTGACGACACGGATCAGCCTGTTGTTCCTCAGTGCGTTATCATCAAACTTTAATGAGCTCTTCGCCTCGTTAGCCGGCGTCCAGTGAGAGCGGAGAGGCTGCGACTGGCTGGAAGGACAGGCACCCAAAGCACTAATAAGACTTTAATGCAGTCAGAGCTGAAGCCCTGTCGAGGTTTTAAATTAAACGGATAATAAGCGTTGCAGCGGTGTGCAACGCTGCAGCCCGCTGACGGGTCGGAGAGAATCCAGGAAACATAACAGCAACCTTCAGGGATGGACTCTAAATTAGATAATTAAAAAAAACTAATTTCTGTCTCAGGAAATTTAAAAATCGGATCAGACTGATGAAAAATATAGACCAAGAAGAATGCTTCCATGTTCTGTGTAGAATCTGGCTTCTACTTAGAGATCTGGACTCCTTTTGTATGAATTACTGCATTAATGCGGCGTAGCATGGAGGAGGTTCTGATTTCTATAGATCATCTCCATTACTGGTTCTCTCATCTCTCTCTTGACAACTGATCACAGATTTTCTATGGGGTTTGTTTGCTGGTGTTACCACAGCGATAAACGTAGGTATGAAATCAGCTTCTCCATAAAGTTTGTCAGCTTAAATTGAAGCAAAATGTGCTAGCAGATGACTGTGGATCAGAACCAGTAGGTCCAGTTTGACGTCACTGACTGAGGTAACGTCAAACTGGACTTCATGCAACATGCATTCTGTGCTTTTCCTCTCCAGACTCTGTAACCATGACTTCCGGTTCGTTTGGGGACGTGTGAACAAATTCTGATGTGAACCAAAAGAGCGAACTCTGGTCCGCCTAAAACCCACTCTGTGCAGTTTGAATGCAAGTGTGAACACCAAGTGGACAGGAGACCGCGCCCAAAGCAGGAAGTGGACTACAGCGCAGGGCATTCTGGGAAATACAACCAACATACAACCTTTGTCTTATTATTAAACAGTCATAATCAATTTATATAAGTAATAAAAGCTCATAAAGGCAGTGTCAGAGTTCGTTTATGGTGGAGGGATGAGACAGACCAGTTGATGTTTTGGAATAGTTGGTTCCTGATACGGCTGCATCCTAATCAGACGTCCTTGAGCCTGAACTTCTGAAGCGGTGGTCACATTGTTGTTGATAAAATGAAAAAGGTTTTATCCAGATCTTAATGTAACTGGTAGATATCTACAGTGGAAACTGGTAAAACTGGTAAATGATACATTTGAGCTTATTTAAAGCTGCTTTCTAACAACGTCGTAAATAAATGTTCCTCTCTGAATTCCAAATTTTAGAAAATAGCAGCATTTTTTTCAGCCAAATTAACAATAAAACAATGAATTCATTGGATTTCAGGCAATTCATGTTTCACAGAAAGACAGACGAACTAGAACTAAGGGAATTTTTGGCTCCTGGATTTGTTTTGAAGTAGATGATTAGACATTAAAATTATGTCAAATTAGGCTTTCTCATTAAATCTTAAAAATAATAAACATTTTTGTCCAGACTTGAGGTTTTTATCCAGCAGATGGAACGACTTCATGCTCACTGAGGCATGAGCTGAAAATAAGGCAAAACTTTGACATCCAAGATGGATTTTTATGGGCAGAATTATTGACCAAATGGTGCAGAAAGCTGAAAAACTTTCCCAAAACTTCTCTGCTTTGTGCAGCCAGTCAGGAAATCTAAAAATGGAGCGGTTTAATTTGTTCCACCAACAAAAAGTTTCACTGAAGAACTTCCAAAACTATTGTAGCAGAATGAAGATGTGATTCTAAAATTTTAGAGACCTGTAATAATAGGAGGAGGAGAAGAAGAATGCGCGGCTGTGTTTTGTGCTCCATCTGCAGCTCATCAGCCGCGTCTCTCTGAGCGTTTCCTCATTTGTTGTGTCACCATGTCGGTCCCCTGGAGGGAACGCTTCACTCATGACTTCCATTGTTGTGTCTCGGCGGTTCTTTGCCCTTTGCACAAACATATCGATCACTCCCACCCTCCCGCCCGTTTCCTCACCTTTTCTGTCCTGGGCTAAAAATACATTTTCACAACCAATTCATGTCACCGATGACCACCCCCAATCTTCCCTCCTTCATCCTCTGACCCTCCTTCTCCAGCTTTAATCCGTTTGATATTTCTGTCTGAAATGTTTGTTTCTCCAGAAATCCATGTCGCGACCTCGAGGCTTATGAAGCAGCCCGAAGATATCATTGTTTTTATTTCGAGGTCAGATGAGCTCTTATGCTCAGTGAAAACCCACAAATGTGCCATCTTAAAATAAATGCTGATTGCTGCGTTATTGGTTTCCTTTAGCTCATAAAAACACGACAGCCTCTAGATGTTTACAGAGTCGGCCACTTTACAGGGGTCAATAAAAGGAAATTGCTGCTCAAAGAAGCTCTGGGAATGTGACTTAAAGACATACACCTCAAACAATGAGCTAATCTAAACAGCAAATAAACAGCCTCACAGCAGTCCGCTGCAAAACAAGGCAACCAAATCAGGCTTGTTCAGCATGCACAGCCATGGTGAAACCAGAGGAACCAGAGTCTAACATAGGCTCTAAAACGATTCAAATCTAGAGTTTTTAAAAATTATTTTACTGTTAACTAAGCAGAAATAAAGAAACAGTGAAAAAAACAACCTAAATAAATGAAATGACAGCTTTTTCTGCCTGATTTGATCAGTTTTTCACATCATTGTGGGGGAATTTTAGCACTTTGTCTTTTTCTTATTCTGACCATTTCTCATTTTCTGCAAAAATACAAAATTTTTGCTTGGAATTTCAGAGACATGTTGTCAGTAGTTCATAGAATAAAAGAACAACGTTAATTTTACTCAAACATATAACTATAAAAAGTAAAATCACTGAATCCAATAATTTTAAGTGGTGTCTTAATTTTTTCCAGAGCTATATGCTCAGGTTCTCATTTATTAATTAAACTTATTTCAGTAACAAGGCAGTTCAAAGTGCTTTACACCATAAAAACATAATACCAATTATGAAACAAGCACTTTATCAAATGGCATTATCAAGTTAAAATAGCGGTCAATGTACCTGCAAACAGGTGGGTTTTTAGCTGTGATTTAAAGGACCTCAGTGTTTCAGCAGTTTTTTAAAGTAGTATTTTAAAGTCTATTCTCTGAGCTTTTAGGCAGAACTGCTGCAGTAATCAATTAAATTCATGAATGTGTTTCTTTAGACCTTCCTCAGACATTAATCCTGGAAATATTCTCCAGGTGATAGAAGGCCGACTTTGTAACTGTGTTTATGTGACTCTGAAGGTTCAGGTCAGATTTCAGCCTGATGTCTAGTTTCCAGTAATAACTGAAGCTGTGTGTTGACTCTAGATTGTTCCTCTTTAGGTTGAAGGATAAAACCTTCAGTTTTGTTTCTGTTCAGCTGGAGGACATTTTGGCACATCCACACATTTATATGTTTTAAGCATCTGTCCAGTTTTTGGATGGTGACATCCTAATCCAGAGTTTTGAGACATCAGCGTAGTTATGGAAACTAATCCTATTACTTGTGCTGCAAAAATACCAAATCTGACCAAGTATTTCTGTTTAGTTTCTAGTGCAAATATCTTATTACACTTGAAATAAGACAAAACAGACATACAAGTTTTAAGTTTTAAGTCAATAATTCCTTGATTTTGATGAAAAAGGTCCATTTCCTGTCCAGGTTGTACCCTGCTTCTCGCCTGCTGACACCTGGAGAGATGCCAGCACACCTCCCAACCCCGATGGGATAAGGCTGTAAGAAAATGAATGGATGGATCGTTTCATTGACAGATAAATTTGCTTATAAAAAGACAATTTTCCCAAGTGAAATAATCAGTGTCAGTGCCTCCAAGTCCGAGGCCATGGTCTTGAGC
Organism: Poeciliopsis paucimaculata; assembly: GCA_903067055.1. Taxonomy (NCBI): domain Eukaryota; kingdom Metazoa; phylum Chordata; class Actinopteri; order Cyprinodontiformes; family Poeciliidae; genus Poeciliopsis; species Poeciliopsis paucimaculata. Next base: position 32,059 of record CAEGAD010018892.1, read on the forward strand.
CGGAAAACGCTAGAGTGCCTTCTCCGGGTCGAGGAGGATGTCCTGCCCCTAGTGGAGGAGTTCAAGTATCTCGGGATCTTGTTCACGAATGAGGGAAGAAGGAAGCGGGAGATATACAGGCAGATTGGCGCAGCGTCTGCCGTGAAGCGGCGCTGTTCCGGTCCGTCGTGGTGAAGAGAGAGCTGAGCCAAACAGCGAAGCTCTCGATTTACCGGTCGATCTACGTTCCTACCCTCATCTATGGTCATGAGCTTTGGGTCATGACCGAAAGAACGAGATCTCGGATACAAGCGGCCGAAATGGGTTTCCTCCATAGGGTGGCTGGGCTCTCCTTTAGAGAGAGAAGCTCGGTCATTCGGGAGGGATTCGGAGTAAAGCCGCTGCTCCTCCTCATCGAGAGGAGCCAGTTGAGGCTCGGGCATCTGGTCAGGATGCCTCCTGGACGCCTCCCTGGTGAGGTGATGGATGGAAATAATCTACTAATGGAACTAGAACTTTTCATCAAAATCAAGGAATTTACTTAAAACAAGCTTCCACATCTTGCTGATAAGCTACTTTTATGTTAGTTTTTCTCTTAATTTAAGTGTGCTAAGATATTTGCACTAGAAATTAAATGAAAAAAAAAAACTTGGTAAAATTGTGTGTTTTTGCAGTTTGAGTTTTTGGGAGAATATGGATAATAAATAAAAAGGGTCCCGGGACTGAACCTTGTGGTACTCCAAATGTCTGCTGGGAATGGAGTAAAAAGTGTTTTTTCAGAGCAAATAAAATGCCTTTCACTCAGATGCAGCTTTGCCTTAGCCTCTCCAGACCAAGTGTAATCTTTTTCTAACTGTCCTGTCATGAACTTTAACCTTTAATCTGCTAACTGAGACACGTAGAGACCGAGAGAGACTGGTTGTTTCTCTGAGCTTCACGCTTTGACCTCGGGATGAATCTGCTGGGACGTCCACTCCTGGGAAGACTGACAGCTGTCTGGACACGTTACCCTATCGGGAATAATCCGTCTGTAGAACATTGGACTTCGGATAAATTGATCTGTAGAACTCGGCTTGTGTTTTCCATCCTAAAACCCAGCAGAAAGGCAGTATTTGCTTGTTCTGCTTTTCAGTCTTGTTTCCAAACAATTAATCTAGAAACAGTACAGATTTTCAACACTTTAACACATTAAACGGTAAAACCCAGATATTTAGTATTTATCCCGGTATTTAGGGTTTGTGGCCTCAAGGTTGGACGTTTAACCTCAACTCAGGAAAATGAAAACATCCCTGCAGTTTATTACATCCTTTATATGCAAAAAATAATTATATCAATAAAATAAACTGCACAATTAACTTTGACTTGTGTATTTTGCTAAAATTAGACATATTGCTGGACACATTCCCGTTAGAGAGAAAAGTAAACCATCAAAAAGACGCTTAGTGGCCCAGAAAAACTGAAAAAAACTGAAGAAGAAAAGTGATCAAAGGTTAAAGGTCACACACTTGTTGCCAATGAGCTAAAAGGAAATGCAACGTCGTTTTATTTTGTGAAGTTTTCTTTGTCCTGCTAACTCGTTTTTTATGGTTGTGATTTATATGTCTGGAATTTGTTCACCATAAACTCTGCTTTAGTGTTTGCTTCATGAATATGTCACATGTGAACGAACAGCCTGTTGCCATGGCAACGAATGACTGAATCCAGATCTGTTTATGCAGATTCAACACTGGTTTTTTTTCTCCTTCTTTAATATACAGAGGACTGCTGTTTTCCTTGTATCGTAGTGTTTTTAGATTATGGGATTTTTAAAGCAGGCGTGTCCAAACGTTTTGTAATTTTTTCTACTCAACAATAAACTAAACATGCTGTAATAAACAAATAAAATCACCAGATTTTTTGTTGCTTGAAAAGGCATGTTTAAATTATTATACATCTAAAACTTAGAAAAGGGTTTTGCAGGTTTGCATTGCTAAACAAAGTTTAGCAAATTTTCCAGTTATCAATTGGAAAAATAAGTACAAAATTGAGTCAATATGAATAATAAAATCAGGACTTCGGTCTTTCTTTCTTTTAAACCGCTTGCTGCATTTAGCCAATTTTATTAAATGATTTGGCAGCAGGAGTTTTATGCAGTCTTCTTCAAATAAAGTGTTAGTTTGATAAACTTAGGCCCCCAAACAGCATTTTGCTCGGGGCCCTCATGAAGCTAGAAACGGCCCTGCTAATATGCGTAAGCATGAAAAAAGGTGTTCTTCCCATTTCCTGCAGTCTAAAAAAGGAAGAAGCTTTTTTTAAGTCTGCTCAGGTTCCCTCTCTGCAACAAAATCATTCCTGTGATCCTCTTATCTCTTTGACAAGACTCACAATAACAAGTGAGAAGGTCACCCCAAAGATGCCGCTTTACTCCTGATAGAGCAACTTTCATTTGTCTCAAGTGCCACAAATAATGTTGAGATCAGCGGCCGCCACGCGGCGCCGCCGTGCCAGAGGCGTTTAGCAGGTTACGACAGCAAGGCCGCAGCTGAAGCGTCTCCGTCCAAGGTGTGCGGCGCCAGGGTCGCCTGATGGCTGCCGCCGTCTGTTCCTGCAGGTACTTAACCCTGGATGAATGGCTAATGAAGGAAGCATCCACAGCGGATTCCCCAAACCGATTTAAACAGGCAGCCACACAGAAAGCAAACTAACAAAACCTAAATAAGATGATCCTGCTGAGCGCTGATGAGTCAGAGGAGGAAAATACGGATCATCATTGTTTTAGTGTAACTAAAGATGTTAATGTGTCGTTAAATGATGGGCAGAGGACCCAAAAACTGTAGTAAAATAAGAGTAGCAACATATTTAACATATTTTTACTCAACTAAAAGTAAAAAGTAGCCAACCGGCCAAGAAATTACTCAAGTAAAAGTAAAAAAGTATTTGGTATTTCAAGTACAGAGTAGCATGTCAAATTATCAATCATTTAAAATTACATAACTGAACTGACCAAAATATAAAATAAGGGAAAATTTTGGTATTTCAAGTACCTAAAGGACAATTTGTACAAATAACAAAAAATAACAAATTCAGGCAAAATATGGGTTTTCTTTCAAAGTAAAACTTACGAAACTTTAACCAAAACTGCAGGTGTGTGTCTGTGTCTGGTGAATATTTGGTTGAAACATGTTTGTTTTCAGGGAATCCAGAAATCAAGGAAAACAGAAAGTATATCGTAGTAAAAAGTATTTTTTTCCAAAAAGTTATTGAAGTAAATGTAACTAGTTACTACTCATCTCTGATGATGTGCTGCAGGCCGAGCTCAACGACAGCCGCCAATGTAAAAACTGGGAAAAACATTCAGTTAAAAAGTCGACAACATATTAAATCTGATCGCGCTGTAACGAAAAGCGAGTCATGATAATAATAAGCTCTGATGGGGCCACTCTTATGGCCCATCGATTTCCAATAGCTGAGATCATAGAAAGCTGGGGGGGTAATTACACTGTGCAAGCAGAGGTCGTCCTGAGCAAATATCATTATCATCAGATTAGAATGAAAGGCTGGCGTGGGTCGAGCACACGCGGGTGAAGGAGACCCAGAGGAGACGCTTCTCAGCACACATTTCTGACCCTTCATCTGTCTCAATGTCCCCGGCTCGCTCACAGCTCCCCGGGTCAGCCCTACATCACACTGACATAAACAAGAGGGGGGTGGCAGGTCAGCAAGGCGCGCCCATTAATCAGCCCGAGACAAGGCATATGATGAGAGTGATACCTCAGAGTAGCAAACAGATAAACAAGGTGACAACGCCGAGTGGAGAGCAGAACCCGATCAGCGCCGGCTCAGGAAAGAAAAAGAAATTATTCAGAAACACGTCTGAAATGTCACTAAATATGAAAAAGTTATTCTATTAAATTTCATTTGACAGTTTTCTATGTGTTTGGAAAGCAGCAGCAGGTAAATAAAGTGAGATGAGTTTGAACTGGAGTTTGGTGATTAAATACACGTGAAGAATTTGTTCTGCTACTTCAAACAATCATGTTCATAAATAAAACTAGGATTCGATTCAATCACCAGGAAATGACGCTTAAATTGCTTCACTTCCCAACTCTCCTCTGATCAAATCACAAATTTAAAGAGGATCCATTTTTCAAAATTCACTTAAAAATCCCAACCAGTCTGTTTTTTAACAATAATTTTGTGTTTTTTTGGTGACTTGGAAAATGAGCCGATTGTTAAGTCATATTCAATTGGCACTGCGCCGTTACCTAGCAACCAGAGCCGACCTCCAGCATGTTTGGTCAGCTGGTTTTACCTGTACAATGGCTGCTGGAGAAGATAAGTGTTTTACTGTTGACTTATCATCCAGAAGCCACTTCAACCGATCAATCAAGTTTATTTGTACAACACATTTCAGCAACATGGCAGTTCAAAGTGATTTGATTTTACTGGCAAACAAAACTGTAACATTTGTTACATTTTTTAATGATTGTAGGATTTTTCTTTTGTCGTTGGTGAAAGGCAATAAGTAATTTCTACCATTAGTGCTGATTATTGCATTTGTTTTGCTTGTGTCTACCCAGAATGCCCTGTGTTAAAGTCCACTTCCTATTTTTTGGAGCTCATTCGTTCACTTCAAATGAATTGAGACTTAAGTTTCCAGGTGGACCAGAGTTCACTTTTTAGATTTGCATCAGAATTCAACTACGCACTCATATCTCCCCAAGCGAACCAGAAAAAACGAACTAGAGTTGGATTGAAGTGGACTGAACAGTTCTTGTGTGAACACGCTATCAGTCAGCGCTTAGAGGGAACTCTGGGGTTCGCCATAAACTTTCACTTGGTACTCCCTTCCTCCAGAGCAGAGATCCTAGGCAGCCCGGCAAGAGGTCAGAAGTGCCACAGTGATGAGTCCCTGATGTCTCTATCTGTGCAGCTCAGCGTGGGAGCTGGCCCGAGCCACCTGCATTAACATAAACAAGGCGGACTGCTGGGGTCCTCCTGTCAGGCGCTGTCACTGTGGAGGACAGAGGAGAGACGCCTCTGCATTAACCTCCAGGCTTATCTCACTCTCTGTGCGTTCCACAAAAAAGTGGGGATTAATGCTCAGTCAGGAATTGCTTTTGGGTCCTTGTCACTCCGGCACTATTACTGAACTCCCTCTTCTATACTCACACTATTATTTTCATCTCCCTCTTCCACTCTTCCCAAACGGAGGGAATCCCCGAGGCTTAAGCATGGCAACCCAGCGGGTCTGAGCTGCTTTGATTTTTGGTGTCACCTTCACTGAGAAGAAATTCTCCCTGCTGTGATTTTTACCTTTCCTTCAGCCATTTCAATACATCTGTGCGGTACGATGACAGAAAAGGCTTTTGGTACGAGAGCATCAGACTCTTTGGAATAAGGACAAACGCTGAGAGGACTCTTTGCTGCCCTGAGACAGATTTAACCTGAACATAAAGACTCATTTTTTATGCAATATAAAAGTTAAAGAACATGAAATAAACCAATTCATCTTTCAGTCACTACTCGCTGCAAAAACACAAAATGTCACTAAGTATTTGTGTGTATATTTCTAGTGAAAATATCTCAGTACACTTGAAATAAGACAAAAGTAACAAGAAACTTTTCAGCAAAATACAGGATTTTGTTTTAAGTCAAAAAGTTCCACTGCCAGATTATTTATCTTACAACAAGACATTTTTCCTGTGCTATAAGTGAATTCTGAAATTCTGCTGTTATAAAGAAACTATAGAAAATGAAAGCTGAGAGGATCCAGGCTGACTTTTAGAAAAACATAAAGAAAAGCTTTTTTATTTTATTCCAAGGTTGAAAGCTTGGAATAAAATGCAAAGTTGTTATTAAACTTTGAATTTTAGAAGCCTTATTGATTCTCAGTTGGTCTAAAATTAAATGGGAACGTCGGAACGTGACCTTTCTTTCCTGAACCTTTTCTCCGACTGCAGCGGCAGAAGGACTTTCTTTCTCCTGTCATTACTGTATTTGCTGAGCGTGTTCTTGACATCTCGACCTCTGTGATGTCCAACACAAAGGAGGCGCACACGCCGCCGCTCCCGACAAGGATGGGAAGGCGCTTCGCTTTGTGAGCCGACGGATGTCTAGCTAACTGACAAAAAAACTAAGGATCGGTCGAGTTCTGCTCAGTTTGCATCCAAACTGAACATCCAGCAGTGATGTTCAATAACATATTTCATCTGCGATTCAACACTGAGTGATGATCCAATACTCTGTGCAAAAACACGTCATGGGTCTGGGAAAAGTGGACCTTATTCTAAGTTATGTATTTTAAAGTACAGTGAGGTATCATCCTCACATACACTCTAAAAAAAATAAAATGAATAAATCTTGAAATGAATCCTTGATTAATTATTAAAAACTACTAGAAAATTAAAGCTTGCATTCTAATTGACATTACAAAAGTAGATTAATTTGAAAATATTGACCATCTTTGAAACTTTCCATCATTTACATTTTTCTGTTTTTTCCAATCAGAGCCAGGAGGCGGGTCTTAGCGCTGTCAATCACACACTGGTGTGGCACTGCTCACCCCCCCGTCCCCCTTTAGAGAGTTAGCAAATGCTAACTAGCGCTCAAGATAGTTGGCATGGTTATGACTGGTTGTTTTTGGTGCATTTCTTCAGATAGCAATATTAACTCAGGACGTGGAGGAGCTTGATCTTTTCACAGATTATCTCTCATAAACTAAACTGTAAATATGTAAAATACAAACTGCAGCTTTAAGGAACAGTGGCATATTTGCCGTTTTCCCATAAGAACTCAAATGATTGAAGTATTCAAAGTATTACTACTTTAACTTCAGAATTGATTCTAAAGCATAAAGATCTGGTATCAGAGGTTTTGATATTTCAGTATCATTCTGCACATCACTAGCTTCCAGAGCTGCAGACAAAATCCATACAGCAGGACCTGAAGGGCTAATCAAACTCAGAGCAAGAGGGGAGCCAATAACTGCTTAATTACTAATGAGAATAATGACAATAATAATCAGACGGCTCTGCAGCCAGCGTGGTGGAGAGGCTGAGGCACACCGAGGGAGATCTGCCTCCAAGCAAGGCAGCAATTAGGGCAGAAGCTGAGGAGGCAGCTAGTGGCAAAGACTTGAGATGAGCTGCAAACACCGACTCAGAGTTGTCCAACACCTCTTCCTCCGCATCATCATCATCAGCTGCTGCTGCTGACAGCACCGCCTTTCATTATGGGAGTCCTGCATGTGTGGAGATCTCGTACGAAAAGCCGTCGACTCTCTGCACAACAAAGCTTTCTGAACTGCAAACGCCTCGGACTGTTTTCAGCCAACTGATGAAATATTTCTTTTACAGTTTTATGATCTAGTAGAAATCACAACTGTACAAAGCCTGTTGTTTCCTACATGCATACAAATGTGGTTTGAAATTAAAGAAGCAAACTATGAATCAAGGTTATTTTAGTTAACTAAAACTGGAACTATATTGTGCTTTTATAAATTAACTAAAACGTACTGTAATTATAGATATAATATTCAGATATTGAAATCTGTTTTTACACTTCCTTTAAAGGAGGCGTTGGTTGTTTTGACGTCCGTAATTGCAGAGTGGGTGGAATTGTGAAGAGCGTGACGTTACGTGCAAATGATCAATATAGGAACGATTTATGTAAGAAAGTGAAGATGTAATAATCTGTGTGTTTTTGCCATTGACAGGAATTTAAATATTGTTTATTTCTTTACTAGTTTCAGCGTTGAGGGTTTTTATTAAATTTTTTTACTTGCGTATAGAAAGGTTAAAAATGACATAAAAATAAATAAATACTGAAATTCCAGCTTCACGTCAGTGGCGGCTGCCATGTTTAATGACCTTCCTCCTCCTCCTCCTCGATCCAGCTCTCAGTCAGCGCAGCGTCAAACATGGGGAAACACTCAATTTCTGTAATAGCTTGAAATGGAGTAAATATCACTCACCCCCCTGCATTTGTTACTCATTCAGCCCCGTTATCACTTGCTGCCTAATTTCCTGGTGCTCTGACAAAGGCAGAAGGCGTTTCCATGGAGAGGAAACCCTTGCGGTTTTTCGTGCTCCTCTCAGCTTGGTGCTCTGTTCATTTCACAGCAATTATCCTGAGTCATTCCACACATTCTGCCACAGAAACTCAAGGGAAGGACCTTTCAGCTAATTGCTTTCAAATGGAAATAAAAAAATAATAATCACACGGCTACTTTGTCAAAATGACTCTTGGTATGCAGCGTTTGGTTGGGGAAATTGATGTGGGATTTCTTTTAATGTCCCATTTACAACGGATGACTCTATTTTCAGATAAAAACATTTTGGGGAGAAGTCCTGACACTGTAAACCCTCATGCTTTAGCTAAGTACTTCCTTTAACCTCCACAGGTCTATTTTTGTTTGAGCAGGAGTGGGGCTGTGCTGTGAAATTATGTTTTGAATGGATATAAATGCTACTATTCATTACAGAATTAATATTTAATGTGTGTTTCAGTTGGTTCTGTCTTCACACACTCGCACGCTCATTTATCACCGGGGTTATGGGACTTTTTACTCCAGTCAGGAAGTAAAAATAGAGCTTACAGTAATTAAAAAGGAGCCGAGTATAGGAACAAACAATCCGTCATGAATTATCCGACATCTTGAGCTCACAAGTTGGAGAAACACGTATTATTGGAAGTGGGAAAAGCTTTAAAAATGTAGAAATATGGCTGCAGGTGGGGAGATTGTGTAATGATGCCCTGGAGCTGCAGAGACAGAAGTTTTACGCAGCAGATAGATGAGCTGCAGACTGCGGAGGCCTTCTCTAAACGCCTTTATAAAGCTGGTGTGAGAGTTACTCAGCTGCTGAAGAACTATATGGAAATACCAGTTATTTCTAAGCACAGATTGAACCAAGTCATCATTTTACATTGATGAGTTGCAAGTATTTTCACTTCAGTCTCAAAATATGAAATTACAAAACATCCTGAACATGTTTGGAGTAATTTGATCCAATTGAAGAGTAGAAAGTGGAGAAAATCAGGTTTAATCAATATAAGAAGCATGCATATTGACACTAACTTAAATGATAGAAAAACAGAAGGTACACTTCAAAATGACCAAACTTTACCAATTATTTTTGTCTGGTTATAAAGGCACATATCTTAGTGAAAAACAACTTACTGTAACAGATCTATCTGCCATCACTGGTGGCTATGCTAACTAGCTTTAGCATTCATATCAAGCTATGTTATGGTGAGCCAGCTGCAGCTTAGCAAACAGCAAGGGGGAGTGGGTGAGCATGAGAGTGATTGACAGTGCTAAGACCCTCCTCCTGGCTCTGATTGGTTGCTTCTGACTGAGTACTTTATTACTACTGTTAACACTGGGAAAAGGCAGAGGAGCTACATTTTTCCACATTATCTGACATATAAATTAAAACAAGTATGTAAAAAATACATATTTACTTTTACAAAAGTTACATACTGCAGCTCTAAAGACCTGCTGCTGTTGTATCAACCTTCCAGACCTCTCAGGTCTGCTGGTTCTGCATCCCCAGAACCAGAACCAAACATGGAGAAGCAGCTTTCAGCTTCTATGCACCATGAATGTGAAACAAACTTCCAGAAAACAGGCGAAACACTGAGTTTCTTTAAATCGTAGCTAATAACTCAGTTGTTTAGAGCCTCTTTTGGTTAATAATAACTGGAACATCATCAAGTTTTGTCTGTCTTGTTGATATTTTATGTTTTCAACATGCTGAACTGTCTTATTGCTAATTTTTTTTTCCTTTTTTACTAAATTGCGTAATTTTTACAGGACATCATTGCTACCTTTTACTCTCAGTGAAGAGGTCGGTCTGAACTGTTTTTGTACAGCTTCAACTTTTCCGGCAGAAAGCGCTTCGGACTCGGAGTTAGTGAAAGTAGTGTTTTTCGCCCACTTTTAGCTGCAGGAGTCTCTGCAGGTTCGCGTCCTCATGCCAGGGGAGGAAGCGCCGTCTTTTTCTGCAGAACCGAAGTGGCGAGAAAGTCTGCCAAACAGCCAGGAATTACGGCTGTCACAGTTACAGATGATGAGCAGTCACAGATGATGAGCTCAAAAAAGGCAGTCTGAAAAATGCTAACTGTCAGAGAAAATGAGTCTCACTGCTTCAAGAAGCTGTCAGGAGAGAGTGTGGGTCTGTGACTGATAAACACAATACACAAACGATGTCTTTTAAGCATTCTCACGTTTCATGTTTCACTTAGAGAAGAGAAAAAGCTTTAAATGATGAGGACAGTGTCATGCTTGGATTAATGGCATCTCAGGAAAAGTCTGGAGTTCATGACGGATACGGAAAGTTTTCAAATGCTTTTAAAGTTTTTCCCACTTTGTTAAAATTTCAGACTTGGTTTGTTTTCTGTTTGTTTTTATGTTTATATTCTCCAATCATGTCAAAGATAACAGTAATAGGAGCAGGTTTTGGTTGAAGTTCAGAAAATGTCTCTTTGACAAAAGTTTTATGCTTCTAGAAATAAATTGGCCCAAAAGTCTTTAAAAGTTGTGATCCAGTCCTGATTTATTTGCAAGATTTTTGTCATCTTGTGGTCTAACAAGAACATCTACAGAATTTCTGAGGCTTTTTCTGTGTTTTAAGGCTTTTCTACTTATTTCCAGTTTCTGTCAAATATACCTTAAAGGCCATCTTTTCTGCAAAATTTACACTTTTATGCTTCCATTTGATTTTCTGTTGTTTCTAAAAACTTCTTAAAAAGTTACAGTTCATGTTTTTTGGTGAAAACCAGCAGTTTCAAAAACCTCCCGAATGTTGAGTCACATTCCATGGGCTCTGCTGCGGTTACCTAGCAACCCTAGCAAAGTTCCACCCGTTACCTAGCAACCCCAGCAAAGTTACATCAGTTACCTAGCAACCCCAGCAGAGTTACACCCGTTACCTAGCAACTCCAGCAGAGTTACACCAGTTACCTAGCAACCCAACACACAAAAATCCAAGCATTTTTACAGTACAGTTTACAGTATCGATAAAGTAAAAATAAATACTACCCTTTTGCATGAAGCTCAGTTTGGTACATTTTGGATTAAAACAGCGTTTCCCCTTCAGATACCAACATTTTACGGGGAAACTCAGAAGCAGATGCAGCAGCCTGAAGGAAACATGTGAAAACTATGTTCACAGAAACAAACAGCGAGATACAAGGCAGATTAAAGTGTCTGAAGGTACATCGCGTTCATCTTTTCTCCCAGATTTGTGACACGATTCAAGAGGAAAGTCCTGTTTAATGGATGTTCACACAAAGGAGCACTTGCCAACAGATCAGTGAGTGCCGGACTTTTATCTTTCATTATAGAGTCCCAGCTGTGATAAACCCTCCTGTCTTTTCAAGCTGATTCACAGTGAGAGAACATTTTCCAGAAGGATGATGACAAGGAGGATTTGGATCCTCAAAACGTGAAAACATGGAGCATTTATCGCGATAAAAGAAACTATGTTGGATCTTAAACATGTTTGTGTGTTTATTAACTTCAACGTGTGTGAGAAAAAGTTAGATAAATAGCAAAAAATTAAGTTTTCTAATCTATCAGTGATGTTCATGACAATTTTCCATCCATTTGACCTTTGACCTAAATTATTACATGGACATCTAATATTTGTCATTAAAGCAAATATGTCTTAATCTATTACAGTTAAAATTAGCATACAGAAAACTGAAAGGCTGATGAATGTCATTTCTAAAATTGATCAAAAGTATTTACGTTGTCAGAAATTGTGACAATCATCAAAATGAAAACAATTTGTTCCATCTTCGAACAGAAAAAGTGAGATTAAAGTATAAATTCTGAGAAAAACAATATTATTTTCTCAGTGGCACTAATCTTCCTGCGCAGTATTAACATTCAAACAGCCGCTGAACGTGAACAGTTTATAAAACCTCTTCCTTTTTTTTTTGCTTTCTCGGTCCCTGCACAATTATCTGTCACTTCAAAGTAATTAGGTCAAAATGCAATAAATCATTCAAGTCATCTCTGCATTCCTCTAGTATTTATTTATCTGGTCATGTATGCAGGAACAGCGCCAGCGTTTTGTAAGAGGCTAAATTTGATGCTAAATCAGGTTAAGAGCAGCAGGTCTGGATTTGTAACTTCAACACCACGCTGCAGCAGAGAGGTTGATGGTGGTGGGAGCTGATGTTCCTCTCCAGGAGAGGAAGGCCTCTTCTGGAGAGGATGAGTGGAAAGATCTCTGAGTCAGAGCGAGTGGGGAGGCGTCAGGATATTATTAGGGAGGTTGTTCCTGCTGCCTCCTGTTGGAGCTGAAATAAACCAGAAGACCCACCTGTAATTCCCAACAGATTATAGACCTGGTGGCAGTTTCGATTGTTGAGAAAGGCATGGAGATAAATTGGGGACATAAAGTTTGTTCAAAAGAAAAAGAAAAAATTAAACTGAAGAGAAAAAAAATCAACATTCTCAAACTGAAAACATGTGTCTAGAAAAACACTGAAAAATTGTTTACAAAAAAAAGTGAAACTGAAAAATTATTTTGAAACTGAAAAAATAATTTTGAGATTAAAACGACAAAAAAAAAAAAAAAAATCAAACAGGAATAATTGTGAAACTTTCTTGTTTCAGATTTCTGAAAATAAATCTGAATTTAAAATTACAATTTTGAATCAGAAAAGAACATTTTTATTTTCAATTTGCAACTTTTTGAGTCCCTCACAGCGCCCCTTATGTGCCCTACTGTAAAAAACCCTGAATTAGCTCATCACCGTCTCCTCAGGCACATTAGTTACCTGAAAGACTGACAATCTGCAGCAGAATAATAAAAGAAACCCAACCGAGGAGCTGCTTTGTTATTCCGCGGCTCCACAGACTCCGTTTTATCTCAAGTGAAACAGCCACAGTGTGTTTAATCTCCGGTTTAAATGCACTTTAAGAAATGATGGAAAGTAAAGCACAGGGACGGAAATGTCACTGATGAACACCTTTTTTTAAAGCTTTGTGCAAAACATAAAGGCTGAGCAAAACTGTTAATGAATTGTCCTCGGAGTGGAAGATCAGAGCAGCCAAACGAATTTCATATCACACCTAAAGACCTGGCATTTAATTAAAGTGGCCTGAAAAATGGCTGCTTGGTTGGCTGACAACAGTTTCTCTTGAAGCAAATTAAAGAAATCAATTACTGCCGTGTGAAAGTGTAATGCCAGCGCACCGGAGCCCCACAGTGAGACACCAGGCCAACGAGAACGAGGAGGAGGAAGAGGAGGTGCCACATGTGACGGGCTCGGCTGCAGAGTTTATCACGCCAACCTGTTACCGAGCCCGAACGGGCCCACGCGCTGGAACCGAGCTGCAAATCAGCCGGGCTGCCTCCACAAGCCCCGAGCCTCCTCCACTCCGTCACTCCTTCTTACTCATCCTCTCACCTTCTCTGTGGCTCACACAGATTCACAGCAAATACATATGCTGCTCAGGTCCAGTGTGTTCAAGATTAATAATAGCCGTCAGATTCCCTCATACATAAACACTGCCCACCACAAATATGTAAGGACGCTTCAAGCTGGGTTGTTGTTGTTGTTGTGAAGTTTGGAGACGTGTGATTAGCCATGAGAGAAAGTTTTCCTGCAGATTTTTACCAAAACCGACCAGAAGCTGAGCAGGAATCAGAGTGAATCTGGAAGAAGCAGCAGAGGAGGCACAGTTGGCACAAACTGACCTGCAACCTGTCCAGAACTTAAAGGTGAACTTTCATGAAACTTGTTAGAAATTAGCTGGTACTTTTATGGAAGTTATCATTAGTGGTGGAAAAGGTACTCAAACACAGAACTTAAAGGGGACATATGCAAAATCCACTTTTTTTAGCTCCTTAATTCATTTTTTTGTACTTTGTGCAAATATTAATCAGAAAATAAAGCCTCACATCGTCTAACTGAACAGCTGAAAACATTTTTCTCTGCAGGGTCTTTGGTCTAAACTTCATGAACCCAACTTGAACCCTGAGCTGAATAGAACCCTGCTGAACATTACATAACACCGTCTTTAATTTACTTGGAGAAAACTTCAGCTCTTTTTTCTTGTTTTTGTGTAATGAACAAGCTTTTAGTGAACAAGATAAAGGAAGAATGTTTGGGTTAATTTGCATTTTATTGTGCGGCAGCTTGTTGAAGCAGCTGGCTTTGACAGCCTCTTTGTTTCTTGATGCCTCAGCTACTTTTGTCTGCAGCCCATTTAATTTTTGGACCCCTAATTAAGAACAATTAAAGACATTTTATATGTCTCAAAGGCTTTTATCAGAAAATACATCAAATTTCTATGAAGATTCAATATTTCCAGTACTCTTCATAACTTCTGTTGATCTTTCTGGTCATGTTAGAGACAAAAACTTATCTAGGAATTGATTAATCGTGAATTGGAGTGTGCAAACTGAGCCAACACACTCAGAGCAATAATTAAGCCAAAACTATTAAAATATACACAATTCTTTGCATTCAAGATAAAAAACAAACAAAACAAAAACAAACTCAACTTTTTAAATTGGTTAATACAAAATATATTCAAATATCAGCCTTAGTATGTTATGATGGTAAATTTTAAATCTGTCATTCATTGATCAATATGAAGACGTTTGTCCTCTCAGATGCTTTAAAGCTTTTCTTTCAGCCGCGGTTTCGATGCTTTTCTCTGCAGCTAACTGTCTGAATCACAAGAAAACAATAATTTCATCACATTGTCTCATTGTTTGTGCCAACCAGTCGGCTGAAGAGCTTGCTGGAGTGATTTCAGCAGCAATCTCCCGCAGGTTCACCTGAGATGATGACATGTCCTCTCTGACGTGAAGCTGGCAGATTATTTTTGTGCAGACAGACAGAAAACAAACTGAAGCTTGAAAACAAGATTCGTGCCACTTGCGCCACTTATGTGTCGACAGCAGCAAATTGATTAAATCAGTGAATGTTAAGCAGTTTGAACTTTATTAGTCCAGTAACTGTGGTTCACTGGTTCCACTGGATCAGGGGAGTCCAAAGTGTGATTCTCTGAGGATCTCCAAGCCTTTTGTCGTTTCTATTTAGTTCTGAAGTAAACAAACTACATCTATACAGTGACTTTTACCTTCCTGCACCCAAATCTGTTTTTAATTCATTTATTAAACTTTACTAAATTGAGCAAGGTATTTTAAAATAAAGAGTCATCCAGACCCTGGTTATATTGATGAGAATGGATAAATTTATAATCTATAGATTTGCAAACAAGATGCTTTTATTTTATTAAAGCAGATGTCTAAAAGCCCTATTTAACTTTTGGATCTAAAATAATTTAAGTATCCTCCTTTCTACAATAATCATGATTCTTTTTTTAATGTTCAATTTAGTTTGTTGTCTACGGGTAAAAAAAAAACAAACAAAAAAACATATATATTTTGAAACAATTATGGTGAAGAAAAACTAAAATCTACCCACAAATTATTTAATTTTGACGCTCTTGCAATTATCTACACTGCAAAAACACAAAATCTTACCAAGTATTTTTGCTGAGTTTCTAGTGCATGTATCTTAGTACACTTGAAATAAGACAAAATTGACTTACAAGAAACATTTTTAGCAAGATATATGAGTTTATTTTAAGTCAACAATTGCTTAGTATTGATATTAAAACGGTACAAGGTCTGTTTTGTTCAATTGTGAAGCATTTTTCTCACTTTACAGGTGAAAGAATCTGCCAATGAATCTAGTACATTTTCAAAAATATTAAAAAAGTTACTTGTCTTATTTCAAGTGTAGTAAGATATTTGCACTAAAAACTAGTCAGAAATACTTGGTAGGACTTTGTGTTTTGTGCAGTGAAGTGATCCATTATGGCCACAAAAAGCTTTATTTAACAACAGGCATCAGACCTGAAGAGTCTGAATCATCTGCATTCCTCACATAATGCTGTCAGACACCATTTTTCTATGTGAAGCAAACTAAAATTCTTCATATAAAGAGAAAAACATTTCAATAGTGTTGGCATTTATGTCCGTCTGATTGGTCTAGAGAGTCAGGATAACGAGAAGCAGGGAGGTAAAAGTACATAACAGCCATTTATGAACATTAACTTTAGTCGATCATTGACAAGAAGTCTGATTATTTTCCAGTAACTCCAGGTCAAACTGAAGACGGAGCTCCACTGAGCAGATAATAATTACATGCTACAGCTGCAGCCGGTTGAAGGAAAAGCTGCTATAATATGGAAATATTTGTTGTCACTTTCCTGCCGCTCACTTTTAATAATGTATGTTGTGTGTGCTGCGCTGTGCACTTCAGGTGGAAATGACTGCAGCCTCTCTATATGTTAATCTCACTGTTATCAAATCAATGTCAGCGCACATTACAGCAGCCGTATTCACTGTGAGGCTTTGTTCAGCCACAAACAGACGCTCAAGGTCAGCGTTGGTTTGACGAAGCGCTGACACGGCCGTTCATGTTCGCCGTGCAAACCAGCAGCGACTTGAATGACGGGGATGGTTTTTATTTAAAGGACGGGGAATCTTCGGCGCTCTGCTGTCATCACATGTTTACAGTGTGTAGGAACAGAGCTGACACCGGGACCATGCTGGGACGGATGCAGGTATGAATGTGTGACAGGCGAGAAGAGCCAGGTCCCTATGGCAACATGGGGTCAGCAGAATCTTTCACCTTTTACAGTCAGTGTCAAACTCATTTTCATCTTGGGCCAAATCAAGATCATGAATGGAACTGGACCTGGAGATCAGGCTGAAATCTGAGTGTAGTGATGGATCCTGATCTAAACCTTCAGAGTCACATAAAGACAAAGTCGGCCGTCTATCACCTGAAGATAGATTAGAGGACTAATGTCTCATCCAGATCTAGAGAAACTCATTCATGTGTTTATCTTTAGTCACATTGATTACTGCAACAGGTCTGCCAAAAAACCCAATCCAGATCCAGATCGCTGCTGCTGGAGTTCTGACTAAAACCAGGAAGACAGAGCAAATCTAAAGTCCCTACATCGAGAGAATAGACTTTAAAATACTGCTGTTAGTTTATAAATCACTGAATGTTTACCATGCAAAAATTAGATAACATAAAAATCTGAAATTGAATATCTTACAATGCAAATATTGAAAGGATACCGATGCTGACTTGATATCAATATTACTGAGATTTTGGATCATCTAATTAGGATCCTGCCACTAACTAATCTGCACATCTTTATTTATCCATTTACCTGCTTAATCATATAAATACATTTATTTACCTACAGTATCTGGATAATTATTTATGTTCATACATCTATTTATTTCTTTATCGGTGTGCTTACTTATCTACTGACTGATAAATTTGCTTGGAAAATAAAACAAAACATTTTGTCTTCATGTATTGATTCTGCTATTTTGGCTGCAACATTTTCCTACAAACTAGCAAATTATTTCCAAAATACATTCCAGATTCTCATATGAGCTACAAACTCAACCCAGTTTCTCCTGCTTTTCTTATTTCTGAATGCTGCCTGTTTTGACCTCGGTTTCATAAATAAATATATTTTCTTCATACTTTCGCAGCCCGGAGCAGTCAAAGTTTACTGGAGTAAAACAGCTTCATGATGGAGTTTGATAAAGCAGAGGGAAGCTGCACATTTTATTCATTATCTGAAAGCTCATTTACTTTCACAGCATTGCATTGTTTTCATGCCGTCATTTGAAAAATTACTTCTAATTAACCAATATGACAATAATTGTTTCTCCTCTGTTCTCCCCATCTCTCCCCATATGTCCTTGTACTTGCTAAAGGTGGAGCAGTTGTTACCAATTAGTGTGAGTTAACACCCCAGCAGGATAAAAGGAACAAGAGACCATTGATCCGTGGAAATAATGCAAAAACCCATGAAGGAGTTTCTAAATTAAGAACCTAAACACTATTCAAAAATATACTAACGTCTTATTTAAATATATGTTATTCACACCTGCCACACAGTTCTTGATTTTTGGGTTATGAATCTTAATACATTTATGGAAATCCAGAAAAAAACATTGGAATCAGTTTTATGGTTAATGTGATTTTACTTCAGCTTTGATGTGAAAGAGACTTTAGTTTTTTAGTCAAAGACAAAAGAAAAATCCTCAAATGCTAAAATCTGATGTCGTTACATTTTTGTTTACATTTTGTGAAAAATGAAGCCAAGCTCAGTGTCTTCTTCATGTTGCTTCTTTCAGTGGTTCTTGGTGCAGCGCCACCACAGGTGAGGAGGGGAATTGCTTTTCCAAAGAGTTTGGTTGGTTTGACTCAGTGAAGCCTGAAAGAGAACTGCAGAAAATGTGACAAATGTTGCAATTTTGAGGAAACGCTATTAGAGAACAATTGACCCAACAGTCATATGTTTGTGCTTATTATTATTATTATTATCAGTGTTCTGCCTGCTTTAACCATGGCATGTTTTCTCCACCATGTCAGCTGCTAAACGATCCGTTAAACGCTTACAGCTCCACGGAAAAGACGCCGTCTTCCCTGATTTCTGCGACACATTTCGGTTTGTGTTTACGATCCCACAGATGGTTCTGACTTTATTTCCCACCTTCTCATTGCACGCAGCCAAAGAAGGTAGAACTGCACAGCGGGTTTCTACAGCATGACGGCGATTAAGTATGTCGAACAGGCCCGTTAAAATGCTGCATTTGTAGCGGTTATTTACTACACGTGCACTTCCAGTCGGGTTTCCCTGCGGTTTGGAGGTTTACACTTGGACCTGCATGCATATAATCTGATAAAAAGCCATTCATGCATTAAAATTTTGTTTGCACACAATTCAAAATGCATCGATCACAACACGCTGGCATGAACTTGATGGTCTACTTCCAGCCACAGCGGGGAGCGGAGCAGCCTCCATTCAAACTCCAAAGTGAGCTGAATACAGATGCGGCCGAGGATTTGTTTTCATCCTGCAGAGGTGTGGTTGTGTTTATGTATTTTAAATTTGGATCTCACTCGTCTTTCATCAGCAATTCTGATTCAAGATGAGGCGTGTGGGAAAGTCTGCTGGTTTCTCAGGCGAATTGGAGAATGAGGTGCAACCTGACAACACCCACCAGACTCCTCAGACGTTAAAATGTGGTTTATTTAAACTGCCTTTACTTTGCAGAAAAATATGTTGTTTTTTTTTGTTTTAAAGTTTGATTTTAAACATTTTGGTGACATTTAGCTCCTTTGTATACAGATTAGAGTAAATCCTTGCATCCAGAAGGCATTAAAGATGAAACACAGCAAACATTTTATTTCTAAAAATGCAGCTTCAGAGCTGCGTCTGGAGCAACTAAAAAGGCTTTAACAGGATTAGACAAAAACATATTTCCTCCATATTCATCTTTTCATCTCGATTTGAAAGGTCTAATCTTCTAAGATTTGTGTCATCAAACAGAAAATACAGTTTGGAGGCCGAGACAGTAAACTGTGTTTGCCCTCTTGCAGATTTCTTCTTCTGCTTTCTCCTTCAACTTTTCCTAACAAGAAATAATTCTTCTAACTGCCCCGTTATGAACTTTAACCTTTGACCTGCTAACTGACATCTGCTTTTGGGATTTTGGAGAGGTTCCTGCCAATAGTTGCATTTCCATTGTGCATGTTGACATTCTGAAAATAAATTTGCCTCATAGAAAAATTAGCAATTTAAAAAAAAACAAACCAAACAATTGTTTTTTAATAAAAAATTTAAAAAAGAACGATCAGCTAAGAAAAATGTTATTTTAAATTTGACCTTATATAAAATATTATTTTATTGGAACACTACGGAAGTTATTGAATTAGAAATAGAATCTTTTAAAATAACTAAATGTTTCAATTAAGCTCAAACAATATTTTATCTTCTCCCTGCTTCTTTTTGAACAAATTATATAGAATTGCATGTGGCACAACTATTTGTCTTATTATTTTCAGTTTTTACTTATCTGTTTGAGATATATAAAATTTACATTTAAGCTTTTATACATTTAAAAGTTTACATTTTTTGACTCCAGATGAGTCGAAACTTCCCTGCGTGTTTGTAGACATCTTAAAGTTGGGGTAAAATCTGTATATTTTATTACTTTAAATTATGTTATTGTGTTATTTCCTCTTCAAAACCATGACTGATGTTTTGATTTGACTCTTTCATGCATGTTTGAGAAATTGGAGCTCATGTTACAAACTACGTCTCAGACCATATCTGCTAAGAACAGCTGTAAATGGCATAATGAGGAGTATTGTTGTGAAGATGTGCTGAAGGCGGAGCTTCTTAAAGAGATAGAGGCAGAAATTCAAGGCGTCAAATTGCAAAGAAAGGTTTAATATATATATAAGTTTTATAAGAACTTATATGATTATGCTGCAAAATTAGATTTTGTGCCTGAGAAATACATGTTACTGCCCCTTTAAATGTTTGTCTTATGACAATATTCGGATAAAAAGTCCTTTTGAAATTGTTGGACAGCAACTGCTACCTCTTTAAAGTCATTGCTGGTTTCCTTGCGGCTTGGCATTGTGATACTTTCCTTGATAGATCCAACTAAAGCCAGAAAGGTTTTTACGTCTGCCTCAGTCTTTTCCATCACTGTAAGGCAATTAAGAGTAGATTTAGACACTTTGCTGAAATGTGCAACAGTTTGAGCAACGCAGAGTCCTAATTTATGCACTGCCTCTGCGCTCCACACTCTCACAGACTGCAGCAGCTGAAGCTGTTTTTACCGGATGTTTGTGTGGGAAAGGTGTTCCTCAGCAGGGAGAGCTGAAAGCAAAAAAAGAAGAAGAAAAATCACATTTTCTTGAAAGAGAAAATGTGAGAATCCCGCAGGAAATCCTGCGCAGGACTGAGCGGGTCAGATAAAGTTTGCTTCTCCCACAAGTTCTGCGTGTGTGTGTTTGATAAAGTTCTCATCGCAGAGATCTGAGCCTTCACGGGTCTCAGCAGTCCAAAACACTTCGCCAAATCTTGCTGACAGTGGACGACGGGCGGATAGAGTTAATATGAGAAAGCTGATGAATATGAATGAGGTAAATGAAAGCTGATGAATGTTATCCCTTATCTCCATAAAGATTAGACTATTCCCTTGAACTTCTGTCAAGGACGAACACAATAAAGAACAAATTTGAAGAGTTAGCTTGTCTGGCAACTTGATGGACATTGATAAGGTTACCTCAGAATGCAGTGATATTGAGAATACAGATCTTATATGAAACATTTTCCAAAATAGTTTAGATCCCACTGCCTCTCGAGAATCCAAACAACATCCAGAGGTATTAAAACAAATAGGTCTATTAGGGATCTTTGCTTCCCGAGGGACCACTGCTACCTGATGACGAGATATATACTCTCATTCTCTTCATTTTCCTGATGTCAGATCAATCATGCGCCATCCCAACTCAAGGTGAAAGCCATCAAAGTGTCGTTCCCCCATTGTCGGAAACGCAGAGACACAGACGGGCATCAACAACCGAGTTAGAGGAGAAACAGGCAACATGCCTGGAGAGATTAATCTGCTTTACTGCCAGTACTCAACACTCAAACGACTGGGTATGAAGGAGAGGGAGGAACGAGGGATTCACAGTGAAAACAAGTCCCAGCCATAAAACCGCCTCATAAACCTCATCAGGCCCAATGCTGAAGGAGCTGAGATAAAGTCCATCTAATCAATACGATAAGATAAGTCGGGGAAACTTTGTTCAGAACTTGGGGCTTTCAGAGGACTGAAAAGAGGTGGGACTTCCTGTGAGTTAAAGCTTCAGCCGAAGGCCGGGGTCAGTCCAGATCTGTGAGGAGTTCGTCATGCTGCGGGCTGCGAGTCTCTGTGTCCTCCTGGCCTGTTTGGTCCTCGGAGTCCCGGTGGCCAAAGAGACGCAGAAGGTGCTGCTCGTCTCCTTCGACGGTTTCCGATGGGACTATGACCGCGATGTGGACACGCCAAATCTGGACCAGATGGCCAAAGATGGAGTCAAGGCCCAGTATGTCACCCCTCCGTATCTCACCGTCACCAGTCCGACGCACTTCACCCTCCTGACAGGTAAAACTCTTCGCTTTCTGCAAAATTTAATAACTTTGTCATTCTCTATAAATGATGCTACGGGTTTAGATCTATGGTCTGTGTTACAATTGAACCATTTCTCGGGGCCCCTGAATGCACGGAGGCCCCTAGAGGAGGAAGCGACCGTCTCTCCTCTGGTCTGTTTAACAGCTACAGTCTCAGATCAACTCTGACCTCCAGGAGTGTCAGCAGGAGAAACAGCAACTTTATACCTGTTAGGAAAATATACACAACTTTTCCTTTGCATTCCTCCCACATGATGGCAATGATATAGTATTAAATCCTTGATTAATATGGGTTGTTGTTTTCAGATCTTGTTCAATATTTGCTTCATTGACAGAAAGGATGTTCTCTCTTTGTTGATTTGACTCCAATTAGCAGCTCCTCTCAAGAAATGTAACTTCTTACAAATGAATCTCCAAACTTGGCTGTAGGACTTCGTCCAGCAGACGTTTGCTGCTGTGGATAATGAATGCGAGTCGTCTGACAAAGGTTCTGTTCTGCAGGCCGCTACATTGAGAACCACGGTGTGATCCACAACATGTGGTTCAACACCACCACGAGTGAGAAGAAGGGCTACTATCAGACTCAGTTTGTGAACGAGTGGTGGGACAACGGCACGCTGCCGATCTGGATCACAGCACAGCGACAGGTTTGAGACGCTACTAAACAAAACTCAGAGTCCTCCCAGCTTCAGCTGCAAACTCTTCTTAAGGTTCGGCTGTATGTGGAGGAAATTGGATACAGATTGGATTTCCTGACCCACCGGAGGCAGTTTTTACGCAGAATTCATCTTTTGCACATTTTCATAATTCCATTTGGGTTCCTACTGCTTCTAAAAATACACCTAAAAGAAAAGAAACACACATGACTATTTTTTGGTGATAAATTTATGTTTTTTGTGTCTGGAAAAAGAACCATTTTGAGGCTGGGCTTAGTTGGTGTTGCTAGGCAACGGCGCAGTTACCATACAATATGACTTAACAAGCAGGACGTTTTTCAATGATTAATTTTCGAGGCACCAATAAATGTGAATTCACTGCCAGAAAATGGTTGGGTAGGATTTTATAAGCACTTGGTTTGTTTTTAGGAACAGTAAGACCCAAATGGAAGCAAAAAAAGTGAATTTTGCATAATACATTTCCTATAAAAGTTCAGATTGAGACTGGGATGACTTGGATGAGGACTTTAGAACCAACTTTATGAGCTGATGTAGTCTGTAGGTACAGACAAGACATATACAGTCTTTGTGTTTTACCCTTCCAGGGCCTGAAAGCGGGATCTCTTCACTTTCCCGGCACAGCTTCCAGTTACCAGGGAGAGGTTGCTATGGTGCGCGAAGTGGAGCCCAATTCCTATGACTATAGTAACGAGGCCTACTGGTACGAGAACACGGACAAGGTGATGAGCTGGTTCAGAGATCAGGATCTGGACTTTGTGTCTTTGTACTTCGGTGAACCAGACATGACGGGCCACAAATACGGGCCCGACTCACCGGAACGCAGAGAGATGGTGAAGCAAGTGGACAGAGCCGTGGGCTACATCCGAAACTCGGCAGAAAAACACGGGCTGACCAAACAGCTGAACATCATCATGACCGCCGACCACGGCATGACCACCGTCTATCGTGGTCCAGATGTGGAAGAAATTGTCCTGGCCAAGATCCCGGGCTTTTTCTTCAGCGACGTGTCCTTCCAGCTGCTGGACTACGGCGCGTCTGGGATGCTGCTGCCCAAGCCCGGAAAGCTGGAGACCATTTACAACGCCCTGAAGGGGGCGCACCCAAACCTGCACGTGTACAAGAAGGAGGAAATGCCGGAGCACCTTCACTTCTCAAACAACGACCGCATCCTGCCCATCGTTTTATGGACCGACCCTGGATTCGTCCTCAATGGGGTGAGTACAGTTCTGCTATTATCATCAATTATATGCTTTACTACAGCCATTCAGTTCAAAATAATTTTTGTATATATTCCTTACACACAGATGGATAATAAAATATTTCATCAGATCAATAAATCAATATTTATTTCCACAGTAATGTAATATGGTGGTGGTTCATGCTGCCATTTGAACCAATTTAAACACTGGCAGCAAACTTAATCAGACCAGAACCAGCAATGCAGAGGAACTTATGGATGCATTCACACCAGACTTGTTTGATCTGTTGTAATCAAACTCTGGTTCGTTTGTGGAGGTGAGAATGTGAATCGAACTCTGATGCGAACTAAAAACGTGAACTCTGATCCGTCCACGAACTTCGGCCTTGGTTCAGTTGAAACTGAACTCTGATGCAGTTCGAATGCGTATGTGAACACCAAGCGGACCAGAGACTGCTCTAAACGCAGGAAGAGAACTGCACCACAGGGCATTCTGGGTAAATACAACCAAACACGAGAGTCTAGCGCTAATAGGAGAAATGGCTCATGGTCTTTTACCAAAGAGAAAAGAAAAATCTTAGAACTGCCAAAATCTGGTTCCACTCCATTTTAGTTTACATTTTATGAATAAGAAAGTTGCTCTGCCTCTTCTTAAGTTTTCTTGTTGTTTAATTCAGTAGTTCTTGATGCAACGCCCCCACAGATGAGGAGGGAAACAGGTTTTACAAAAGGTTTTGGTTCATTTGACAAAGTTCAATGTGAAAGTGAGCTGCACCAACTGAAAATGTAACAAATGTTCCAACGGTGGTTCCCAATCGAACCGAGTCTACTGGACTATGAGGCCTGAAAACACCCCAAATATTCCTGAACCCTGGAGCAGGAAGCAGTCTTCTCCATGCCATCCTGCATTGATGCAATAATTCATTGAAAAGGAGCCCAGGCAGAGTTCAGATGCTCTACAGAACAGAGACAAACTTTTCAGTCCGTCCACATATCTGCATAAAAATATTTGTTTTCTGGCCTGATGTAATTTTGGGCAACTATTATCAACAGAAAGAGTGAAATGCTGTAAGAGTATCACTCTGTGTGAGACGATTTTCCAATTTACTGAACCTCACCTGAACCTGCAGCAGTAAAAAGCCAGCTCTCATGTTTCAGCTTCTATCCGGCCTGACGTGCAACATGAAGGACAGTTTAAAGCTGAAGTGACAGCTTCTGTGACAGTTCTCTGCCCACAGCAAGTCCTATTGATTTACCCTTTAAAGGGTAAAATAAATTGCCATTTGTGCCAAATCCAGGATGCCCCATTTTAACCCGGTAGCATCTCAATAACAGCCCTGTTAACACATTAACAGCTGTCAGTAAAGTTGTGATTATGATCAGATTGATTTAGATGCACATTTATGGCCAATAACGGATAGGAGCGCCATCATGTTCACTCCAGAAACATCCTCCCGTCTTGACCTCCGGCGTAATTAAATTAGCCCCAGAATTTGCTCTCTGGAAGTTGTGAAACTGAGCTCTTTTCAATCAGAAACAGGAGTGAAATTTTAATCTTGGCACATTACAGTTTTAATCAAGTGCATTTGCACGGATAATCCAGGCCTGGCTGATGACACGCAGAGCTCTCCAATGCTCTGCGAAGCTTTTCATGCCTCGAAATTCAAAATTAGCATTTTCATTTGGCTTTGCACTCAACTCAGCTGAATGCTGTCGGTCCAAACTGTGAAGCGCCACGTCGGGGCTGAAGGAGCAGAAAGGGCGGCGGATGTTTGAAGAAACAGACGAGTCGGTGAAAGTGGGTTATCTGACGTCTTGGGATGCGAGCGGCAGCGATCAGGACATTAACCGACTCTTTGTTCTCTCCCTTTATGGCTTCCAGCAGATTTGAGTTGATCCCACAGAAAGATAAGCACATCAAAACTGTTATGCAATTACTTAGATAACTGGATGTTCTACCTATTTTTTATTACTTATAGCCATAATATAACACAATTAATTATTATGTGGTTGTTTCTTCTATGCGTTTGATGTTAAAAATAGAAGATAGAGGAAAATAATCTGTTATTAAACAGGGTCATGAGTTGAGAGTTATTATAAAGGCAGAAAAGGCATCACAGCATGAAACCAAGTCTTTTTCTTAGCCAATATCTCCCTCTGCTGGAAGCAGGCCAGCCTGAGAAGTGCTTATTAAAATGACTGCTTAATGAAAGTTAAACTCTTATTGAACCTCCTAAAATGGGCCATGACTGTTACATCATCCACTTCCTGTCCTTGCAGTATTTACCCGTTCAGTTCTACAAAGGAGAGCACGGCTTTGACAACCAGGAGATGGACATGAAGCCCTTTTTCAGGGCCGTGGGTCCGGCCTTCCACCAGAACCTGGAGGTGGGGCCCTTCGAGACGGTCAACATCTACCCGCTGATGTGCCACATTCTGGGCATCCAGCCCGAGGTCAACGACGGCCAGCTGAGCGTCACTCAGCACATGCTGGCGACCAGCGAACGGACGACTCAACCTGAAGGTATGATCCACTTATCAGGTGTGGAAATATTGAATTTTTCTTATTAGTTAGGTTTGGGACTCAACTTTCAGGTAAAAACAAGCCGCCAGGGGGCGATAGAGGGACCTCAGAAAGATGCAGTAAAAAAAATACAGTAAAGAAATAAATCCGAAGAAATATTGTAAAATGAAATCTGTTTTTCATTACAAACTATTAATAATAATTAATAATGTTACTCCAGTAAACTTAAAAATACGGTGAAGTAAATTTAATCCTTAAATAACATTTTCCCAGACATTATTCGAATAAATGAGAGTGAGTAAACGAATGATCATCAGTGATATTTATGTTAAACAATATG
Source organism: Poeciliopsis paucimaculata (assembly GCA_903067055.1). Lineage (NCBI taxonomy): Eukaryota > Metazoa > Chordata > Actinopteri > Cyprinodontiformes > Poeciliidae > Poeciliopsis > Poeciliopsis paucimaculata. The sequence goes on from CAEGAD010018892.1 coordinate 58,807, forward strand.
AGTAAAGTCTGTAAAGAATGAATCATTCTGTGTAAAGGACGCTAATATCAAAGTGTCTGAAGAAACTTCAGAAATAATGCAGGAAAAGCCCTTAATTTGGTATAAAAATGTTTTTTTCTTCTTCTTCTTTCAGGTGAAACTCAGAACTTCTGGAAAAACGGCTTCATTGGACTGACAGCAGTTGTTGGATTTCTTCTCCTAGTTTTTACTGTATCAACTGCACAGAAAATCATCAAGAGAAAACGACAGAATAAAATGTAAGGAAAACAATTAGATGATATTTTTGGAGAGAATTTTCTTGTAGAAGTAGGATTGTTTTTATCGCTCTGCATCTCTGTTACAGGTTGGACAGTTCGCCAGAAGAAGAGAAGTCAAAACAAACTTCACTGTGATCATAACACAAAGAAAACTTCATTCCTCCATCTTGCATAGAGAAATATCTACCAAAAGGAAATTTGTGCATCATCCCAAACACTGCATAAGTCAGCTTAAATGTACTGTGTTATGCATTTTTATTTTGATAATAAAACAGCATTTTACCATGACAGATAACAAATTCTGTGTTTCATGATATGAAATAAAATTGTGATTAAATATCAGTTTTGTTCCAAAAGAAAAAAAAAAAATCTGATGTTTGTGCTGCATAAACTAACAAGGGTTAAAAAAATTTTTTTTTTTTTTAATTTAACATTTATTTGTAGAGAACAAATATTTGTATCAATGAGAATACGGTAGCTGCCGAGTGTCATATTTCCACAATCACGTTCTGATTTACCCGCCTGTGTCCGCGTTCCCCAGTCAAGATGCATCAAGAAGGATAACGCTTCCTGTTAAGACTTTCAAAATTAAAGAAGTTTCACGAAAAATACATAAACGTCTCCAAACTCGTTGCCCTAATTTATGTCACCCGAAGACAATATATTAGCCAACTCTAAATGTTTGTGCACATATTTGACCAGTTTGACATTTTCCAAATGTTATGAATGCAGGAATATTTAAATTCAACTTTAACGTCAAATGAAAAGCTAAATTAATGTTTTTTATTCATAAAGTTTGTTGATTTTTGGGTTCAACCACTAAGATTTATTTCAAAAACACAATAAATCTCAAAGGGAAATTCTATTTTGCTGTAACTCACATCTTCCAAACTCACAGAGGATAATTATGCTGTGGGAAAGGAGGACCTCCAGTAGCAGTCCACCTTGCAACAAAGCTGAAGAGGCCTCTGACTCAAGACTTTCTGTATGTCACAACATGCCAACGCCTCAATTTCCAGACAGCAGAGACAATATTTCACAACAGCATGCCCTGCATGAAACCATGAGTTGTTGGAAAGCTCTGCTAATCCACCTCATTTGCTTTTGCTGCTCTTTACTTAATCTCTGTATCATTCTTATGATGAATGGAAAAGCTGTTTTTCTTTGAAAAGCTGTTTTCCATGAACTCTCCTTTTCAACTCCTCTGGGATTTAAGGCTCTAGTTCAGGTATTATTTGAGCTTTTGAGACGCAAATCAGCTGCACCCAGTTATAAAAACAAAGCCTCGTCACCATGGTTACACATAATAACTAAACATCCAAACATATAAGAACTCAACCAGAAAAGATTAAAAGTTTTAAAAAGAACCAATAAGAAGTAAAGAAGCAGAATTTCTCTGCCATGCTCTGGCTATGAGTGGCACAATAAACCCACATACGGATTAAATTAGGATGCGTCACAGTTGGTGGTGGCACACATCCCCCCCTCCATGTCCTATGGATAAATGATTTTCCAAATGTCTCAAACAATCAGCTAAACGATGAATCTGATCCATTCGGCAGCAGATTCCTTTTCTTCCTGCAGAGTTTCTGTTTATTTGCCACTGAAATGTTTTCTTCACTATGAACTGTTAAAAAACTTTTGAGCTCTCTGGAGCGTCTTGGACATCCTGAAACAATCTGCAGTTCAACGTCTCACTTTGAAGTTATTTTAGTTACTAACCTCTCAGCAGCAAGTTCCTCACAGTCTGAAATTTCTGAAATTCCTGAAATTCTTTAGGAGTAAACCATCGTCAAGACAAGACAGCAACTGCAGCTGAACTGAAAATCTACTCATTAAGTTTTTACAGTTCTTTGTAATTAAGAGACAAACACCTGATCACACACAGCTGAAGCTGCAAGATTTGCAAAATATCATCTGTGTCAGAATATTTGTGACTGCATTCGGTCTCTTATGGACATGTTTAAATCAAACTTATTTATTTCCTTCAGTGGACATTTTTAAAAATTTTCTTTCTTTATTTATTTCCTTCAGTTCCCAACATTCATTCTACTAACCATAATTGTTCTTCCAGATTTATTTACTTCATCGTTCAACAATGTTTCTAACCATACATCATATTTATCCTTGTTTTGCAAGTTAAGAACAGTTTAGATGATTAACCATCTAAACTATTGTTTCAGCTTATTTTCTTCTGTTTGACGTTTTTTAATTAATGTTATTTTTTGTATAAATTACTTTCATCCTCATCTTCATTCCACTTTTTTTCGTGCCAGATTTTGTTACTTACAATAACTAACCAACCCGCATCTTTTCAATTCTTCTGCTTTATTTACTGATAAAAAATAATATCTACGCTCTTTATGCGACCAGCGCTTTTATTCTGAAGGCCTTCCTGCAAACATCCGGTGCTGTCCCATCGCCGCTCTGATTGGCTGCTGAGGAAGCCTCCGTTTTCGGGGTGAAGGCAATCATGGAGGAGCTGAGCGCCGTGGGAGAGCAGGTCTTTGATGCCGAGTGCATTTTGAACAAACGACTCAGAAAGGTGGGGCTTCAGAAACTTCTTTTTCCTCCTCTTTCCGCGGTTTTCCGTCCTTCCTTCCTCCGGCGGCTCCTCGCTAACCGAACCGCCGCTGTTGCCGTTTTTCTGGCTCTTGTTTCAGGGAAAGTTGGAGTTTCTGGTGAAGTGGAGGGGATGGTCATCCAAGTAAGTGCTACTCAGCCCGAACAATGAAAACAACAACAACGTGTCTGATGGGAGCCTGCTGCTCCGTCCAGAACCGAACCTTGGCTCTTTTCATTCGGTCCAGAACCAGAGGAACACCCCAGGCTTGTGTTTGGCTCCTGGCAACCGTTTATATGGATCCTCTATAGTTGCTTCTATTGTTCAGAAATCCAGAATGTTCTTTGAAACCTGCTGCAGATTTGTCCCTGCATCATTAAACTGATTTAGTACTTGGATTCAGACGGTTAAAAATATTAACTTTGCTACATTTTTAATAAGTTTTCTGCACATAAATAATCCAAATTTGCAATAGTTTGAAAAAAAACAAAACAACAAACAACAACAAATAATCCTAATTTATTCAGCTTTATGACAGAAAATGTGAGGTTTTGTCCATGTTGTTGCTCCATCCCTGTAATCCTCCATCAGTTCACTGCTGCCTGCCAGAACCACGGTTTTCTGTTGGAACCACATCCTTTGTGTGTGTTGGCAGAGGGTGGGGGTGGATTGTTTTCCTGACTGCTGATCAGAATAGGCTGTTCACTTCCACTGATGAAGAGAAAGCTTATTACAGATCAGATCAATCCGGTTTTGCATTTTTAAAAACTTTTTCCTGCACTATAATCAGGTTGTTTGACGCATAATAAGGTTCAGAAATGCAGTGGGGATCAGGAATGGAGCCTGCAGGTGCTTTAAAATTTGATGCACCAAAGAAAAGTGCAGTTATAGATTTAAATTGGCCAATTTCCACTTAATCTAAGATGTAAATTTAAAAAACATCTCATTTAGGTTCTCAAAATTAACTAAAGCCAACATTTTTAGTCTTCAAATATATGAAAACTATATCATATTTATTAAAACTCTTTCTCGTTTGTCCAGACATAAACAAGCCACCCAAGATAAAAGCAGGGATAGCAAAGTCTTTAGCCTGAAATTGAGTTCAAAAATAGAAATTTATATGGTCATATGTTAAGCAAGAAGTTAAAAGAAATGTTGCTTTAGAAGGGTACCTTTGGAGACCTAACACACCAGCACCCTACCCAGACATTTAAGAGTCCTGTTTGTGTAATTCAAAGTGAAGAGCGTCTGCTGATGATAAAAACAAAAGCTTACAGGTTGACCGTTTAATTTCTGCTACAGTTCTGACCTGCATTGTTGCTCTGATATACACAGACATGCATGAGGAACACGTGACCAGAATAATGTAGATAACTAAACCATACAGGTTTTGCTCAAGTTTGAATTTTCTGCAAAGAAACAAAATCAGTCAGTATTTCACCACTGATTTACACTCCAGTGATTATTAATCAGTGAAAAATCTATTTCTGCTATTAAAATTAAAAACTCATCATTTCCAGTCTGTTAGCACATCAACCAAGAGGATCTACGTTGGAAGCACTTATGTTATCAAACTCTGATAAAAGTTATGGACATATGTGGACAAACAAACTATTGATCCCATTTCTGTTTTCAGGAAATCAAACCCTAATGTCTGTCGTGAAATTAAACCAAATTACTCCATGAATTATTTAACTTGTTAAATTCTCCTCTCTGATGGTGGATGTTATGTATTATGGAGCTAAAATATTAGTGTGCAATTTCAAAAATGCTAAACTTGCATCTAGTATAAAGTGAATAATGGTAATGGCAGAGAACGGGTCAGACAAATATGGTTGATGGAAATCAATGTCAACTATATTTCAGCAACAGTTTTGCTTTTAATTATTTAGTTTGGCTTTAAAAACAACTTTCCTTATATTTCCCTCTGAGATGAAAAATGACTCGTTAATCACTTGGGTGTCATTTTCTATTTATTTCAGACACAACAGCTGGGAGCCGCAGGAAAACATTCTGGACCCGAGACTGCTGGCAGCATTCAATAAGAAGTGGGTATCCCTTAGTTTCCTGTGCAGTTTGTGGTGCTTTGACTCATTGATTGATTTAATACATTTAGTGACATCACAGATTAACAAAAGTAAATTATTATTACAAGAAAAAATGAAAGAAAATGTAGTTTTAAAAAGCAGACGAGTCCTTATCTCGTTAAAAAAATCTTAATTTCTGCCTTTTCTGTGTTATTTCTGTACAACGGAGAACTGGAGTCAGAATACAAGATATAAATTATATATCAAGGTTATATTCATTTTAATAGAATAAAATGCATCTCAGCTTGGTTCTTTCTACAAAGTGGAGTCTAAAATGATTTTATGCAGTTGTAACTAAAGGTAAGCATTTCCTCATCCGTTAAATAGGATAAGGAAATGTATACTTTCACAAGATGCTCAACATTTGCCATTTCAAGTTTTGATTATTTTGTGTAAAAATTCTGATAAAATTATGACTTTATTTTTATATTATCACAACTGTCGTACAACTTTATTTTTGTATTATTATGACTATTTTCATTTTAAAAAAACAGTCTGGCGCTGGTATTCTGTTGTAGCGTATACAGATATTGAATTAAAGTTGCCCAGGGACACAGCCTTGAGGATCCACACATGTGATAGTTGAATTTCATCCCGCTTTTATGGCACAAAAAGGTTCCTGAACTAGTTTGCCGCAGTAGTAGATGATCTCATAGCAGACTGCAAAGTTTTAATCAAGAAGTTAATTTGTTCATTAATTTCTTTTTCAATAAACTTTGCCAGCATACACAGGAGTCATAAGTTACCAAACGTAACATCACTAGCTGCTCGTTTATTTCTCAATGCAAAATATTTTTCCCATCAGAGAACAAGAAAAAGAGCTTCTGATGCTTAAAAGACGCAAACGACCCAGAGGACGACCCAGAAAGATCATAGTAAGTACCGACCACAGCAGAACCATCTACTTTCTGGACCAACAATGGACCGTTAAACAGTTATTCTTAAAATTGTAGGAGAATATTCCGGAACCCCAAAAATCAAGCACCTCCTCATCTGCTTCATCCTCCTCGTCCTCCGACTCCTCATCCTCCTGCTCCTCTTCGTCTTCATCCTCAGAAGATGAAGATGAGGGCGATGACAGCCACGCCAAACAGGAGAGCCCAACCGTCAGGCCACGGGAACTACATCCCGTCCCTCAGAAGAAGGCGCAGATCGTCATGGCGAAGCAGGAGCCCCCGAGGAAGCGAAACAGGAAGCCCCTGCCTCCGGAGGCGAAGGAGTTCCAGCAGAACAAAGGTCCACGCAAAGTCCTGAAGACCGCAAAAGAGACGGATCTTCCAGGGGCGATCAAGAAGCCGGTTCATCCGGCGAGTTTCACCTTCATGGGTTTCCACCGTAGCTCAGCCAAAGATGTGGCGCCTGGTCCATACAGGAGCCCGCTGACCCAGGGTGGGGCGGTTAAACCCGCCACCAGCTCACCTGGATCTGGGAGATCTTCAGTCCAAACCGCGTCTCTGGCCTTGAACAAATCCAACCAGAGAAGAAATGCAACCGAGGGGAAGCTGACCATCTCCGGTGGGAGCAGTGGAGGAAGTCTGGATTTGAAAACAGCTGCTTGTAAATCCAAAGGAGTAGCTGCTCTGAATGTGAATACCACCAAACATCCAGTTCAAGGAACCACTCAGCACACTCTGAGCCCACCCAGTGGACTAAAGAAGCCCCCCTCCACCGGCTCCGCAATGCAGCGGGTAGCCGGTACTAAAGCGGGGGCTTCTCAGTCTTCTAAGAACACCTCCTCCAATCAAGGCCACCAGCCCCTCAACCTTCAGAACAAACAACCTCAAAGTGGTGACGCTCCTGTGAGCGGCACCACTGCGGCGTCGGGTCTGAGAAGTCCAGTCATCCCTGCGAGAAAACCCACAGTCGCCCAAAATCTGGAGGCAAACTCCAATAAAAGTCCGGTTTCCTCTGGAAGACCCCCTGCCAGGAAACCGCAGGCCGGTGGAGACAAGCTCAGAGAGATGAAGGAATTCCAGAAGGTCCAAGGCCGGTTGGACAAGTCCTGCTCCGAGATCCAGAACCCTCCGGCAAGAACGGCCACTAAAGGCAGCAAGAAAGCTAAAATGACCGACATGAGCACTGGCGAAGAGGAGAGCAGCTCGGACTCGGACCACGACTCTTCGTACGCTGGACAGGGTCACCCAGTGGCGGGCCAGAACCAGGACTGGAAGCCCACACGCAGCCTGATCGAACACGTGTTTGTGACCGATGTCACGGCGAACCTGGTCACCGTCACGGTGAAAGAGTCGCCAACCAGCGTGGGCTTCTTCAGCATTCGCAACTACTGACAGTCGACCTGGGCGGGTCTGCAGGGCTCACTAGTTCCTCTTATAGTAGTCGAGACATATTTTAGATAAAAACAATAATAATAGAGTCAGGTATTGATTGTAATTATTTATTTTGTCATATGTATTAAAAAAGTGCATTTTGGACGCAGAGAAATAAACGTTTGTCCTCGTTTGTTGTTACTCCAGAGAGAAGTAATTTTTCATTTTAATGTTAAATTAGGAGATTATTAGTGGTAGAATTTGAGGTTTCAGATAGATTTAGCCAATCAGAACAAAATGTTGGAGTCCAATTTTAAAACTCTTACCAGGACAAAGAAACTCAGAAAACTGGAATATATATTGTTACATATCAAGCTAAATATTTAGCGTTGAGATATTAGTAAAATTTTAGTCGTGTTTAACTGAACCAAATAGTTAGCAAATTAACTATTTAGCTCATTTAGTCAGAATGTTGCAGTTTATCAGTTTTACTATAAATGTGATCAGAAATAATTAAGCAGGAGTGAGATTATTTGAGTTATTACAAATCCATCTATCCTGAGGCAGTTTTAGTCAACATCAATACTTACATTTAGGTGTTTTGTAACTTGTAATCATCACATGTTGCCTCAGCAGAGCTCTAACTGGGTTGGGTTTTCCATGCCTTGTTGGACCGTTTGCAGCATCATCACAGGATCTGTTTACATGCAGGAAGTCAGATACGGTGTCTGGGTTCACAGTAAAACTTCTGACTGGAGGATGTTTACCTCTGTCCTTTCTTGCAGAGTTTTAATGCATGCAGAGGGGGAAATGAGCAGAAAAACATGTTGAAATTTTGAGATTAATTTGAGAAAAAAAATAGCATTTTTTCAAATGTTTACAAAAACAGTTTAAGACGGCAGTATAAGATGTCCTGTGGTCACCAGCTGCGTTTGCATTACAAAAATATTCTGCTGATGTTGAAAAAACACACTTTATGTGAATAAGTTCGTTCACGTGATACGTCAGTGCTGTCACCTTTCTACTTCCTGTCGTCTTTTCCGTCAGTAGTAACATCCGGTTGATCACAATATGCGATGTGATAAAAAGTGTTTCCATTGCAGTTTTGCAAAATACATACATTTTGAGACAACTGATTAGGTTGTATGAGGCCAAGCTACAAAAGTTAAAAAATTTAGACTTGGAAATATCCAAGTTTTTAGATTACTCTAAGTATTTGATATTTTTAGAAAATGTTTGACTTCCTTTTTTTTCTAGAAAATTTCTAACATTTTTGGTGGCAAATTACTTGTTTTTATTTTCTTTTTAAATATTGGATTGGTGCATCTCTAGTCATAAAACGGTTCTAGTTTTATTCCACCCTGACGCAGGTGTTTCAGGTCAGAGGGAGGAAAAAAGAATCTGGGTCTTTATCTGATGCAAAGGGAAAGAAACAGCAACCGTATGCGCTGCTTTCTGCTCCCGTGGGAGGAGTTCAGCAACAAAGCAGCGACTCAACTCGCCTGCAGACTGAGCTGCTCTTTTACCCTAAAGATAGCTGCGGTTTCAGGTAGCTGAATGCAGGGAGGACCCCCAGAGCCTTGCATGGAGCCTAAACCTGTTTGATTTTCTTATTTGTACTCCTGTAACATGAGGGAGGAGGTCCTGCTGGGAAAAACAAACGTTGCACGCCTGATTGAAAGCATTTGAATGGTTTAGTTCTGCTTTATTCTTTCATTTAGAGCCAAGCTATGATGTTACTCTGCCAGCTGAGAGGCTGACAAACTCGCTTTTTTACTTTTCTGGCATCTACTGTTTTTTTTTTTTTTTTTTTTACAGATATAAACATCAAGGCATAAACTGCCACATATCCATTTAGACGGGATTCGTTTTCTGTTTGTGACCTGTTTATTTTAACCATCAAGCCTTGTGAAACTTGACCAATAAACACAACAAATGACCTCAGTTTGTGTTTGTTTTCATTCACAACCAGGAGATTTTCTTTAACTAAATGTTTTTTTTAGCAATTTGAGAGAGAATCCTCTTCCTCCACTTCTTCCTAGAAAGGAAGAAAGATTTTCCTAAAAACTATATTCCAGAATAGAAACCTTTGTGTGTATGCATGAATCAAATACATATTTATATATCCCAATCAATGTGAAATTAATTGGCTCCATATAGAAATGCCCTGAAAGTTTTATTTCATGCATCTGCTTCTACACAATCAAAAATTACAGTAATATGGAATAAATTAAATATCTATATGAGGCTCATTTGTCAGATTAAAAGTAACATTTCAAAACCTTTTAACCATTTTTCATGAGATCCACATTTGGATTAATATTTTTTATTGTTTTGATATTAAATGTTTTCTTTAGCTGTAATCAATAATAATAATCAACAAATAAAAGTAATCTTATGGCCCAGTGGAGACTTTTTACTGAAGACTAAAGTAAAAAAAACACAAATATCCATCAACATTTACTGAAAATCTGAACTTTTCTTCAATTTATAAAAAAATAGTGAACAAAATCTTATTGTTGATAAGAGTAGACAAGAATTAATTATTAATAGATTAACTCCAAAAAGTGTAAAAACTGTCTGGTAAATGTCAGTTGGTTTCATAGAAATCCACAATTTAATTGTTCACTAAATAGCCACCAGATGGCGCCCTTACACATGATGCACCAGACAGAAAAAAGCTGTTTTTTTTTTTCTTCTCTTCAGATCCAGGTCTTCATGTGATTTGACTATGCAGTTTCCAACCGTAAAAGATCACCTTCGCAGGAACCACAGCGTAAATATTGGTAATCTAATTTAACAATAAATAATTTAAAATCAACCTGTTGAACATGTTAAGAATCTTTAAACTACATGTTTTAAGGCCAGTTTTTATCCTTTCTGAGCTGCAAACTGCTGCCACCACAAAAAGTCTGTCCAATGCCAGAAAATTCACCTGGCAAAGCAAAATAAATGACCATTCACCCGGTAGACTGATTTAATATTTTACTGTTCTTACCTTCATCAGTGGAGCGTTCTGATGCTGATTATAGCAGCTGGTTTTCTCTGTTTTGAAACGGTCCAGTTGGTAAAAATAACCTCTCTAAGTGATGACAAAATTGTCCTTAGATGTTTAGGTTAAAAGTCAAGCTGCTTCACTGTGTGGACAAAATGCTCAATTTATTCCAAAGACCAGAAAGAGCCAAAGTGTTTTAGCTGCTCTGAAGTATTTAGTCTACTTCATTCATGATCTATGACCTTTTTTACCACTGTTGGGACCAAAATGGTAACTTTAGTTACGGAAATATAAAGTTGTCTCATCAGCAAACATGCTACACGTCTTCTACTGTCTCACAATTTCAATGGAATCTCCTCTAACTGGAGGCCCATTCAACTAACTAGAATATTACTGAAAAAATCATTTATTCCAGCAACTTTATTATTAAGTGAAACACATTATAGAGATTCATTTCATAGCCTTATTTTCTGTTAACTATATTTATTTTCCACTTACAAGTAATGAAAACGTAACATTTAAAATTAGAATATCACACTAAATAAAAATAAAAAAAAGTGGAAAACATATTTAATACCTTCTTAAAGATTATTTTTAAAAAGTGTTTTTAATCCGTCATGCCTCATCGATTTATGTTATAATTGTCTGAAAATGGAAATACATAAAGTAAACAGTAAACCATAATAATCTGTGGTAATGGGATCCTCAGTGGCCAGAGAACGGAGCCCTGAGGAGCCTCACATCTGATTTGCCCCCAGTTTGTTGTTTATCTCAGTTTGATACAAACCCAACTTTTCCCAATCGATCAATGTGTTGTGATTAGTTGTACCAAAGGCTAAAAACCAAACGAGTCAGCATTAAAACGTTTCTAAAAGATTTTGGGCGTTATTTGGTGAAAAAGAACGAGGCTGATTTAAACATAATGACAGAGTACGGCTTTCGAACATTAACTACAGGGTTTTGTCAACAGATTGTGTTAAAATGTTGGTTACAACGACGTTGAACTTTCACTCCACACAGACGAAACAGTAGGAATGTCATAGATAATCTGGAATAACGCAAGGGAAGATTATTTCTGCATTGTTTCCTGCTTGGCTCTGGAGGAAACCGTGCAGCACCTTTCAGGCCACAGACGCCCCTCTCCCTCTTTCACCACCGCAGTATTTACACTCCTAACAACACTGTCACACAGCCTGAGGACCTGACAGAAGTTATCATTACACAAAGCGCTCTGTTCCATAATTTATAGCGATCCCTGTCCCAGTCATGTGGAGCTCTCCCGAAATAAATTCAAGTAAACACTTACGCGACAAAGAGGCACTCACAGTGGCCTGGTATGCATAAACAGTATGAACAGTGTGACAGTGTAATACACCCCTGATCCCCCAAACCCAACACACACACACACACACACGCACATAAACGCGCACACATGCACATATGAAGGCCAACAGGCCAGCCCTCACTAGAGGCTAGAAATGACCCTAAAACTCAACCTCATCAATGCACCATCAACCCCCGAGCCACCTGAGCGAATAAACCAGACAAATCCATCTTCAATCATACCAAAGCACATCGAAAACATGTTATTTTGCAGATTTCTTCATCAGGAGAAACTTTTTTTTTTTAAGTTTTATTTTCTTTCGGGAATGTCTTTTTGTTTGACAATCGGCTTCACACCAGACTCTTGGAGATGGTGATGCATTTATAAGAACGATGAGAAAGCAGCCAAATACATCCACATGAAGGCAGAATGATCTGATGACAGGAGGTCAGGTTGAAAAGAAAGTACAGAACCAGGATGACACCAAGCTCTAAGATCATTACAAACTGACCTGGAGGACACACAAGGTTCCTCTCTGCCGGGATTTTAACACATAGATAAATAAAGAAAGAAAGACAGAAATAGAGAGAGATAGAGGAAGAACCAGCGTTGCAAAGAAACGGGCACAGAAAGATATATACAAGACCGACAGAGAGCATTTAGTGATATTAAGATGTGGACTTTGACTAGGCCATTGATTCATTTCTTTGTTGTTGATTAGCTGCTTCGTTTGGAATAAGTGAAGATACAGTTTAGACTAAACTCCTGCTGTTGGACAGATGGACTCAGATTGAAGTCGACTCCATGACTAAGTTGTCCATGTGGCTGCAAAACGAGCCCACATCATGACTCCTCCGCCACTCTGCTGTCCATTGTTCCAGAAGTCGTGCTTCATTCAGATGGAGCTTCGTGAACCTGATCAGTTTTAACTCTTTCAGATGAGATTATTTCTAATTATTCCATCATTAGCTTGAATGTTTACCATGTTAACAGTCTCTGAGGAGCTCCTAAGGAGTTTTATCATTTTTCAGAGGTTTGAAAGTGACCTCATAACCCTTCCCAGATTGATGGGCAGCAGCAGTTGCTTCTCCAGGGCCATTGGTGATGTCTTTCTGTCCAAACTTACTGGACTTGCAGATGATTTTTAGCAGCAGACTCCACATTTCCCCTCCAAATACTGCAGAAGGAGGGAGGATGAACTTAGTTTTCCAGACTGTGCTTGACAATTATGGTGTTACGTTAAAATGATGTGATCATTATCGCTGCACCTTTATCTCGTTTGTCTGACTCCTTCCTCTTCCAATCATTGTAACCAAACTGTTTGGTTTCAAACAGCAGAAATAGTTGCTATTCGATTTCAAAGGGAATGTTTGGAAACCCGATCCGGCCCGACAGCGAACATACCTTACACCCGCGTCTCCCTCACCCTCCTTCTAAATCACTCCACTGGAGCAGAGTAAACAAACTCCAGTTTGCTCTCTGATATTGAGAGGTTCAGACAAGCGGCAATCCTCCGCTATGACAACACGGCCTCAGACAGACGATGTCATCCATCTTACCTCACTCTCCATCCATCACCGTGCCGGAGTCGACATGTCTGACAGTCCCACTCTCACTTTTCTCATTGGCACGGGTGTCCACATCTGTCACATTTTCCCCCAAGATTTCTTTTCTTACGCCAGACGGACTCCGCCCCCTTCGCACCGAAATCCGCCGACACCTGAAGGACAACCAGGCGGCGAGAGGACTTATTGATTGGTCACGGTGTCTGATGTCATCCAGGCGCAGGAACCGTTTCCTGCCGTCGTCGAACTACCTGGAAAACTGAACCAAAGAGTCAAACTTTCATGCAAGCATCACCTTCATATTTGTCACCAACAGTCCAGATTAAACTATGAAGCAAAGGGAAACTGACAGATTTATGATCATATTTGAGTAAAACAAAAACAATATTATTTTTTTAAAGTCACTTAAATTTTTTGGCAGTTTTTTTTATTGTAATAAAAAAACACACCAAATTGCCATAAAACAGGCCTATTGACTCCACTGGTCTGAGCTTCTTTCCTACAGTTTATTTAATCTCTTATGTAACTTTAATCAGGACGGAGGCTCAAACGTCTGAAACAAAGTTAAAACAATTAAACATCAAATTGATAATATAGCGGCCAAATTATCTATTAAAACAAAAATGTTTCAGAAAACTGGAAGTAAACGCTTCCTTTAAAGGAATATTTAAAGCTCATTTTTAAGAGTTTGAAAAAGCTAATAAGTGACTTTTGGGATCTCAGCATCAGTCCGTCCAGAAAAAGACACTTTTCACAGATTTAGCTGTTTTGTAGCAAATACAGTAAACTACAGTCTATTCTGGCTGAAAGCCTTGAAATGATGATTTATGGTGTGAGGAAATAAAAAAATTATTTTTTTATTTCTACAAAGATTCTCTGACATAAAACAATTAAACCATGATTAATCTGTTGAGTTGGATTAAATCAAATTAGCATCTATATGACAGAAAACTCAGCAGGTTATCAGCATTTGCTTGTCCTAAATCAGATTTTTACCTGTAAATTCTCACATAAACAGGAAGAGAAAGAGTCAACAGTGTGAGGAGTTATTGAACAAAGCAGCTTCTGACATAAAAGCCATTTTCTCTCCCACCGAGGAGTTTCTTTTCACACCCACGGGGCAGGAATCAGGACGTTTCTGCCTCTGCTGTGAAGCTGTGGTAACAAAGTCAAACTGTATCTTCCAGACTTAGGGGGCCAGCGGGAAGTTTGGCCTTCTGATCCTCGTATAATCTGCCCTGGGGAAGACACAGCTCCTCTCCTTACCTCCATCAAAGGCGCCAAGCCTCGACTTTCAGCCTCACATCCTGATCTGATTGAGGTGGAGAGAAAATATTGACTAATTCACCAGACAAAGCAGGGTCAATATTTGGAGCCGTTTCCATGATGCTCGATGGGATAAAACCGGGAATGTGACCCAAACTGCTCTATTTGCATCTTAATAGCAGGAAGAAAGACAAAAGTCAACTTTATTTACATTATTCTAACGCTGAGCTTCCACAAAAGCTTGATTTTTTTCTCCAGAGTCGGGAGAGCTTTACTCAACCCACAGAAAAATCCCGTAAAGCCCGTGGCACCAGGAGAGGCGCTCGGATAAATCAGCAGCAGGCTGTGAACCAGGCCCGGAGCCGGAGGACCTGTGTGCAAGAGGACAGCTCTATCGCTGAATTTCACAGGTCATTACTCTGGCTCCAGCCATCGCTGCCTCCAGTGGCTCTGGAGACGGGCAGCTTTTTCTCAGAGACAACAGCTTACTGGGCTTTGTGCCGGCTAAACAAGCGTGTCTGTCTCACAGCAGTAGATTAATGTCCAGATAGAGCTTTTTACTCCTCAGGGAGACCTGCAGAGGAGCCATCCATCAACCTTTGGAAACCATTACACAATAACAGAATAACAAAATCAGGGAGACGGGTTCACTGACAGAACCGCGTCCACTGGGTTTACAGTGGGAGAGGAGGACAAAGGAGGACGGTTCTCAATTAGGTCCTCACAAGCAAACAGGAAGGTCGGATTTCCTGAAAAACCCAAGGAACTCTGGGAATCCGTCCATAAAACATAACTTTCGTTTTTCCAGTCAATGAAGGTGAGTTCAGGGCAAAAAGTACTGTTTTATGTAGCAATTTAAATAAAATTCAATACAGATTTTTAACTCTATAAAACGACTTATAAAATCAATCAATAAATAAATATGAAAAGCATGTGTGAATTAAATGTATTTATCAAAGTAATGTGATGCAGAATGTTTTATTTTGTTAGTCATAAGCAGGTTAACCAATCAGATGTTAGGCTCTAAAAAATAATTTACACAAAATACACTTAAAGATCTAGTTTAGTATTTTTAACATTTAAAAAGTAATAAATATTGATTTGCCACAATTATTACAGTTTAAAGAATAAGAAACACGTTTCTAGTTGGATGGTGGCACTTTCTGTCCTCCATACAATGTTAAAAAAACTTTGGTTGCTTTTGGTTGACAAACTGCACAATGTTAATGACAGATTTAAAGCTAAATTTAACCTAAGTGGATTTTATTTAGTGCATTTATTTCATAATATTGCAGTTAAAAAACAAACCTCTCTAAATGAATAAAAATGAAGAGGAGGAGTTTTTGCTCATTCAAAACTTTAACTTTTAACCAATTTTTTTCTAAAACATAAAGCAGAAACATTTCTATTCAAGATGCTCCTGGGTTTTTGTTTCTTTGAGACTGATTGATGACTCCATGCTGCTCTGCACCGGTGGCGTCTCCGTTCTACAGGAGCTGCTTCTTCTTCTTCTTCTTCTTCTCTGATTGTCATGTGTGTGCTAAACACACAAACCCTCAGTCCTCCACATGAATGACAGTAAACAACACAAGAGCTCTGGTTGCTTCCCCCCCACCATGCTACTCCCACCCTGAGGAGAGAGGGGTCACACAAACAGCATCTGACTGGCTCTTAATTTGTTTAAAGCGGCCCGTTCAAACAGGAACCCCAGCAGGGAGAAAAGCTCGTTTCCAGGGCTGGAGCTGCGTTGTTCAGGAAGGACATCAGGCTGCTGCTCCAGAGGCGCCGGCTTGTAATTAACACGCTGCAGATTACGTTTACAGGACCAACACGGCCTGAATGAGTTTTATGATGGCCAGTGAAGACACAGCCTCTCTGTTTATGTCCTGGGTGAGAACAGCTGACAGGGGAAAGTTTCAACCTGAGCAGGAATCCTCAGGATTCCCTCTGGCTCCTGATGCGTCTCCTGCATAATTCATTCCTCCACTTGCTCCCAGTCATGCTGCTGCTTTAACGTCACACACCAGATGATTTCATTTCCAAGCAGCTTCTTGTTCGATCTTTCCATCAATGACCTTACAGAAATAACCACTGCTGCTCATCAATCTGCAAATATTCCCAAACTCTCAGGCTGTTTTCACACCTGATATTCTGGTAAACGCCGTTCATTTCGGGACATTTTCCCTCCTCGCCTGTGGGGGCGCTGCAACAAAAACCACTGAAGGAAACGACACAAAAACCTCTGAAGACACAGAGTGCAACTTCCTTTTGTATAAAATGGAAACAAAACCAGCTTCTGTCAAGTCGTTACTTCTGCTAGCATGTTTGATTCGGTTGTATTTACCCAGAATACCTTGTGCTGTCGTCCACTTCCTGCTTTTGGAGGAAGTGGACTGCTCGGTGTTCACATATGCCTTCAAACCGTACTGAAATTCATGAAATAAAATTCATGTACTGCAAAAACAAACTCATTCCACATGTTTTTTATTTAGTTTCTAGCACAAATATCTCAGCACACTGGAAATAAAACAAAACTAACTTACAAGTCAATTCTCTATAGGAGCTATTGGTGAAATAATCTGCCAATAGGAGAAATACTTTTACTTAAAACAATCTCCTATCTTGATTTGTTTTATTTATTTCAAACAGGTTTTTAAGAGCAAGAAAACAAGTAGGACAGAGAAAACATGTGCAAACATGTGCAAACATAACCAAGAACAAAATTATTTGTTTTCCACAACTTTTCTGTTTGAAAAGGAGCAGAAGGAAGTGAACACTTACTTACTGCTACCCATTATTTAAATTAAATTAATTACTTAGACTCAATAGTTATCAAAAACCATGTTATAATATTCATATGCCTATTAAATGTCCTGTACTAAAGAGCAAACTAATGAATTATATCACATACAATAAATCTTGCTGAAAAGTTATTTGTAAGTTAGTTTTGTCTTATTTCATACCAACATATTTGTGCTAGAAACTAGACCAAAATTACTTAAGATTTTATGTTTTGATTTCATCTGCAGCGTTTGAACAGCAGTAAGATATGAATCCATCCCAGACTCTTATTTTATCTGAGGGTTAACATTTCGAAACAAGCTGAACATAAACTGCGTGAACGTCTTCCAGAGGGTCTGATCCCAGATCAGGAGGCCGGGAAGAGCCGGTCAAGTGGAAAACAAAAGCCTGGCTCCTCCATCCATCTTCCCAAACCTGTGTGTCTAAAGCACTTCACAGTGAATTAGGCTGAAGTGGAAACCCACTCTCCAGACTTGCAGCCCTTCTTTCCACTCCACGGCCAGGTGATAAATCTCCGTTTCTCCAGTGCCGCGCTGCTTCAGCTCTCCCCGAGAGTCTGACCCGAGACGGAGAAGCTTCAAACAGCGACACCAGACACACGGCGGCGCAAATTCAAGCCACATATTTAGTGAAACGCAGCAACGCGTTTCCCTCTAGTTTGGGATAAACTCCTGTTAATCAAAGGCTGCGTGTTCCATAGGTTGAATATACAGAAGAGAAGAAAAAAGAGGAGTAATTCTCTCTAATTAACACGTTGCAACTTGTTTGTAATTCTTATGCAAACAGAAACATAAAACCAACAATTTGTGGTTTTAGGAGGAGCAGTGCGCTCAAACTATTATGACAAACAATAACTGAAAATATATTTGACATTAATCTTAATTCCTGATTGGGAGCTTAAATCCAAGACATCAGAACCTCAAGTTCTTGTTCTGAACAGCTGAGAAAAGTTGGAAATTCATCCCAGATATTAGCTCTAATTCTGCATCACAGTGTTTATGTGGCATGTTTGTGCAGCACCTTGACAGAATGCAATTATGTGACAGAACCCACAGCAGCAGGCAGACGCCAGCCCGGTTCTGCCGCAGGGCTTTTCCTTCTGGAAAGAAAGGAAAACCTTCCTGCTTCTGGTACCTCATCTTTGATTCTTCTCCACTCAACGTTTCTCATTAACATTATGATTAGACTTCACCCATTTCCTAACTGGCTGGGCTTTGAGCGGCATCTAAAAAGTTATATTTCATGGGCAACATCCAGGTGAATCATTAAAGCTGCAGAGTGTAACTTTTATAATACATGATCTTAAAATTGTCGTGTTCAGACCAATAATCTGTCTCCTCTGTCGACAGAGGCTGTCAAAAACAACCAATCGGAGTCAGGAGGAGAGTTCTAGTGCTGACCATCAAGCTCGTGTACTCTACTTTCTTCACCACAATGGAGTCAGCATGAATGCTTATGCTAGTTAGCTTAGCCACCAATCATTAGTCGCAGACCTACATCAAGTGTTTTTCTGGATAGCTTCATATCTACTCATTTTGTTTGTTTTGCATCTAAATAGAAATGAATAGCTGAGAATGAGAATGACTCACTATAAAAGGATTTCTGATTTTACGGGGCTTTCATTTGTTAGACATGTTTATGGTTCTTGTGCGAACACAGAGGAATGTAAAGTCTATTTTTGTTATTCTTACAAGAAAAAGGAAGCAAATCTGGAATCAATTTGCCGATATCTTGGAATCGGTCTGGGAATCCTGGAACCAGGTCTTCAGGTTCTTCCCATTCGATCAAAGCTGAAGGAACAAAGTGGACTAATGATCGCCCAGCTGGTTTAAAGAGCGAGATGGCAGGATGAAGAGCAGATAAACCTGAACACACTGGAGGTGCCAGCGGGGGATTTATTACAGAGGGACACACTGGAAATAAGTGATTGATGGCTCACACGCCGCACGTTGGGCACAGACTGGAGCTGGAAGCTGCCAGCGGAGCCGAGCCCACGCAGAACAAAGGTCCGGCTCGGAGCGTGAGCGAGCGCCGGCCTGCCGCTGGAGCCCCGCAGCTTCATATTTACATACGACGCTCAGGAGGTAATTGCAGTGAATTCCTGTAGAAGGTGCAAATAGGGGTCTGTTTCTTTATCCCACACAACAAACACGCCAACGGGGAACACTGCAAAACTGCAAAGACTCACCAGGAAGTTTTGGTTTAGTTTTCAGTGCAAATACTTTAGTATGAATGAAATACTTAGTTAACTCATAAGTAACTTTTCACCAAGATGTAGCAGCTTGTTTTAAGTCACTAATTTTTCAATATTATATTATTATTTCACTTACAGCATGGGAAAAATGTCATGTTTTAAATGAAATAATCTACCAATGGAATGAAAACGTTACAATATTAAGTAATTAATGACTTAAAACATGTTCCTAAACCTTGTTCCTTCTAAGTTTGTATGCTCCAAATAAGTCAAAACAAAGATATTTGCATTAGGAACTAAGCAAAAATACTCTGTAATATTTTATGTTTTTGCAGTGTAAACATGCAGGAGGGCACACTACAAAATCTTATCATGTATTCTTGTCTAGTTACTAACACAAATATCTGATTACAGTTGAAATAAGATAAAACTATCTGAGAAACAAGGAACATGTTCTTATACTTAGTCAATAATCTCTTAAAAATGACTTAAAACAAGTAAAAAGTAAATAAAATCAACTAATTGCATAAACAAACTGACATTTCTATTGATCTATTTTATCTTGTAGTTATTATGCAAGACCTGTGTGTTTCCTTTAATTGTCTCTTGGGGATAAATAATTTTTTTTAAATGAAATGACTCTTGATTTAAAAAAAAGCAGATTATTTCATTTATAACATGGGAAAATGTCGTGTTTTAGGCGAAGTAATTTGTCAGCGTAACTTTTTCATCAATTTTAAGAAATTATTGACTTAAAACATGATCACAGATCTTACTGAAACATTGCATGTAAGTTAGTTTTAACTTACTTTTAGTATAGAAACTAGACAAAAATAAAAGTTAAGCTTCAGTGTTTTTGCCATGTAAAACTTCTCAATCCAAAAATAAACAGATTAACTACTGCTTGTTTACTCAGATTAGGGAAGAGAGGTTTCCATGACACCAAGAAACATCAGAAATAATTAGCATTAAAATCAGTTTCTCTGAAACTCTTGTTTAACGTGGAGCCGTCCGTATCTAACCAGACGTTCACAGAAGTTGATGGGCAAAAGCCAAAACGTGTCAGTGTTTCTACGGTTCGTGAATTTAAGTAAACGAGCTACACCCTCGCTGCTCTCCACTTGGCAGGACCGCCCCACGCACATCAAAGTAAGGTCTGACCTTGCATACCAGATGAGGTTTCGATTAATGAGGTCTGAACATCAAACACTGAGATTCCTCCCCCTACAAATCAAAGAAATTTACAGTGTGAAAAGAAAGAAATACCTGAAATAAGAAAGGAAAAGGACTCCATGTCAGCGTCTCCGTTTGAACACCAGCAGCAGCAGAGGATTCAAAAAGCCTCCGATTATCTGATGAGTGGGAAGCCACAACTTTCACCAAGCAAATAAAAGAGGATGTTTATGTTTCAGCCAAACAGCTAAACCAGGAAAACAACAAAGACGACGCCTTCGGTTACTGTTCCGCTCAACAGCAACCAGAACGATTTAGGATTCCTCACAACGAATGACAAAAGTCTGAAAATGCAATAAAATCAAATCATTGGCGCAGAGAGATGTTAAAGCTGACGGCGATAAGTTGTTGACCACATTATAAAGCAAACGGCTTCATAAAGAAGGGAAGAAGTAAAAATGGAAACAGACATGGTGTTCAGTGGATGACAACACAAAGTTATGAGATGCTGAAATTAAAAAGTCCCCAAAATCAAAATTAGATCATCAAACATGATTAGTTGGAGAAACAAAGTAGCAAAAGCATTCAGAAAGAATAAAGCAAACTTTTTTGTTGATATTAAAGGCCTGAGTTAATTCTAAAATTGTGTAGGAACAATTCCACAAACTAATTGGCACAAACCTTAAAGGGGAACCGTTACACAAAATTCACATTTTCTGCTTCCATTTGGTTCTCAAATGCTTCTAAAAAAACAACATATGATTAAAAATCACTTGGCTCTTCTTGGTGATAAGTTAATGTGGCAGTCCCATTTGACGAGCGCTGCACCGTTACCTAGCAACCACAGTCAAGCTCCGGCACATTTTGTCAGCGGGTTTTCCCGTTGTATTTGCTGTGCAATGGCTGCTGGAAAAGACGAGTTGACTTACTATGTAGAAACCGCTTGCTGCATTCTTGCTGGTTGTGCAGGAGGCGCCACGTCTGCTTTCCAAAGATGTACAGTTGTGTAGCTGCGCATCCATTTGCAGCCATTTTCAGGTGAAAGTGTAAATGTTGAGTTGGGGGCGTGGCCAGCAGACGTTTATTTGGATTTAAAGTGACAATTCTCTACTTTTAGTGGCATTAATTTCTCAGTTTTACTCATGTTCACTTTGATCCAATATTTTGTAATCTCTGAATACTGATCCACTCACATTTTTCCGAACAGAAATCTGCTAAAAGTTTACACTTTAAATGGTCTTTTAATGCAACTTTTAGTGCAAATTTAATTTTACGTTAAAAGTGTCATTATTTAATAAATGACACTTCATTACAGTCATAAACATTGATGAAGAATTTCCTGTTCATAACAGGTGTTATAATGTCATGTTTATGACAGTCTCATGTCAGTCTTACACATAAAGTGTTACCAATTTGAAAAATGTTCAGAAATTCCTCAAATAAAACAGCAAATCAGAAGGAAAGCCTCAAACCAACGATCAAACACGGTGGTGTAGGAGTTATGATATGGGCTTGATTTGCAGCTGCTGAGAAAGAAACTGAAAATCTGAGCAGAATGATCATGTTAGGTGAGAAAGAGAGAAAAAAAAACATTAAAATCTTAACAGGTTTTCTGGACGAAGCAGATTGTGTGAAAACCTGAGGAGCAACGTAAAGATTCACTGCTCAGGAAAACTTTCCTTCAGAGGGTAAAGCAGACAGAGAGTTCAAAATGAGGGACAGGTTCATATGGGAGGTGTGTTAACAGCAGAGACAGCTGCTCGCCGTCCCCCTGAGACACAACACCTGTCTCCATTCAGATGGACATCTGGACGTCCTTAGATTTGATCCTACTGACAGACAGACGCTGACAAGTCATTAGAGGAGTCTGGTTTTAATGAAGAGGAGCTTTCAGTAACCAGACTAGTTTGTAGAATCTGCTAGTTACTGTAAAATAAAACTAATTCTAATTTCCATGAAAAAAAAAAAAAAAAGATGTGTGCAGTTTAATGCATCAGATTAAATGCAAAACCCCCCAAAACTTTTTGTTTAAAATCAGGTTTCAGAAATCAGAAAATAAGCTTTTTATCTTTTTTATGTCTGCAGTCATGCATAATTGTGAAGTGGAAGGAAAAAGAAAGATCGACTGAACGTCTTTTGGAGTTTGTCTCCACCTTCAGACTGAAACGTTTACGCCTCCTCCTCCGGAAAACAGCTGAAGCTCAGTCAATGTAAATGGAGTGTTATTAAATGGAGTAATATGCTACTATTGGAACTGAAACTTTTCTATAAAAATAAGAAATTATTGACTTAAAACAAGCTCCTACATCTTCCTGAAAAGTTACTTTAAAGTTAGTTTTGTCTTATTTTGAGGTCTAGTCAAAGTTTATTTATATAGTAGCTGAACAAAGTGCTTCACAGCAGTCATGACATCTGTTTTAAATTGAATTTAAATCAGAAAATAAAATAAAGTTTGGTGAAAATAATGAAACTGGCAGAAAATACTAAAAACTAAAACCAAAAAAGTGTATGATATGTACAGACTGTAGTTTTGGGAGCTTCCTTTTTTAAGTCTTATTATAAATTTAATAATCTGCCAATGGAACTACTACTTTTTAATCTGTACTTTTGTCTTTTCTTAAAGTTTTTTTTAAAGTTATGAACTACATTGGTAAGTTTTTTTAAATCTTTAGTTCTAGTTCTATTGGCAGATTATTTCTGTTATTACACTGGGGAATATATCTTGTTATAAATTAAATAATCTGGCAATGGAGCTAGTAATTTTAAAAATCTGTATTAAGGAATTAAGTTACTTTTAAGTTCATTTTGTCTTTTTTCAAGTGGACTGAGATATTTGCACCAGAAACTAGACAAAAATTTAATTTTTTATTTTTGCAGTGTAGATCAGCCACTGCTTCTCAATAATGCAAATTATTACATTGTTGGGTTCAGGTATTAGAACTACAGCAATAATATTATCTAAAAAAATCAGAAGAATGAGTTTTTATGTGAAACCTGGTTTGCTTCTGGACAGTCCAGTTGCAGGTCCAACTCTGCAGAGCAGAAACTCATCTTTGAACTTCTCACTCAGCTCAGCCGGGTTATATTTAGAGTTTAAGGGCTATATCTGATATGAAAAACGTCTCATAATGGCACCGTTTCTGTTTGCCAGCCAATACCGGCTCTGAGCTTCCAGCTTTATCAAGATCAAAGAGAACTTCTTCTCTTTCATCACCGTAGAAAAGCACAAAACGCTGCATCATTTTATTACAGAGGCGCAGTCAGAAAGGAGGAGTGAGTTTGTGTTTGAAGCTTTCAAACCTGATCGTTACGGGACATCCTTTCATGTCCCGTTTAGGAGGATTATTTGCAATTTGTCATTTCTCCTGAATAAACATCACTTTTCTGCCTGGCTTTTGCAAACTGAGGAAAAACAGTGAAGGAAAGCAAACCTCTGACTCGTTAATGAGCAGGTCAGACTTATTTAAACCACTTTTATCATCCGTATAACTCCTATTTTAATCACTGGCTAAGCTAACAAGGAGAGGTTTGCTTTGATCAGGAAAGTATCTGAATTTAATCAGGATTCAGGTTCTGGCTTCAGAATATCTGCAAAGAAAAAACGGCTAATTAGGGAGGAGGGAGGAAAATATCAGCGGAAAAAGCTCAAACACCGAGGCCTTATTAAAGTAATGGATGGCTGCTGATTAAGAGCAGGAGATTGTTGGGTTTGTGAGACTTCAGGACATTTAGAGATGAAATATGACGGACGGAGTGAAGAGGCATCCAGAACTTCGTGGACTAACTGTTAGCCTTTACAGCGCCTGCAGCTGGGTTCCCTTTAACATTTTATAAGATGATAAACGGTCCATGTCGACTCTTCAAGATGCATCGTGATCTGAATATCAAAACTTATTTAATGTATTTTTCATGTACATATAAGGAGCTTCAGTTACAAAAATGCTGAACATGATTTTAAAAAAATTTGATGCTTTTAAATTGGGCCTCTGTCTCTTTAAGAATCTCCTACTCTTTCAGAGCAATGATCCTCGTTACGCTCCGTTCTTAGGAGCGTTGGACTGAGAAGTAGATTGCATGATGAACTCAGCAGACTTCCAGTACCAGCAGGTGTTTCCTAATTGCTGCTGCCACTAGTCTAGAGGAGCTGAGTGGGGCAGGGATGTTCATTGAGGGGACGTTTGTGAAAATAGGCAGCGATTTTTTTTCCCAAGCATTTATGTCAGTTAACGACTTAAAAAATAGTTTTTTTGGAAATTAAGTTAATAATCAAAACATGGGAAAGACTGCAATCATGACAGCAATTCAGCTGGCCCCTCAAGTAAAGTTTAGTGGAAGGAAAAGAGGTTGTGGAAAAAAACTGGGTTTTCATCAAGTCCAAACTCAGAGCCGCCAGGATATTTTAGAGCACCTCATGCTGCTGATTTCACTTTCCAACGGGATTTGGTTCAGGAAAAACTGCATAAACCACCGATACCTGCCGTAATCACCATGGCAACAGCATCAGCTGTGGTCAAGAGAACCAACAGTGGCTTTATCATCCAGTTTTTTACTACAGAAAATATATTCTCCCACTTAATATTATTTCTGCTTCAAGGTTTTAAGACAAAGAAGTTTTTGCAATAAAGTGGGTGGATACATTTTCTTCTATGGGATGTTGATATTTTTCAAAAATGCTATGAAAAATCTGCTAAAGTTCATATAATTATAGTTAATTTATAGGTTGATAGCACTCTTGTGCACTTCAAAAACTAAATATTACCAAGTTGTTTTTTTCTTTTTAGTTTCTAGTTCAAATATCTTAGTACATTTGAAATTAGACAAAACTAACTTACAACTAGCATTTTCACAAGACGTAGAGCTTGTTTTAAGTTAATTTCTTAAAATTTACAAAAAAATTGCTCGGTCCACATTCACGTTTTTCCACTTACAACATGAGACAAATGCGTTGTTATAGATGAACGAATCTGTCAGAGAAACTAGTACTTTTTAAAATCAATATTAAGAAATTATTGGTCTAAAGCAAGCTTTTATATCTTGTTGAAAAGTTACTTGTAAGTTAATTTTGTCTAATTTCAAGTGTACTGAGATATTTGCACAAAAAAATTACTTTGTAAGATTTTGGGGGTTTTTTTGCAGTGTGCAATTACTTCAATAAAAAAAAGCTGCTAAAACCTGCACATTTAATATTATGTCCTTCTCCATTATTTACACTAATTTGTTTCTTCTTCAGCCAAAGTTAGTAAGAGCTGCAGGTTGAAGATCCCTGTTTAAAGCCAAAAGGTAATATTGCTCTCAAAGTAAATTTATGAAAATAAGCAGAAACATCAGAGATCATCTGCTGTTAGTTTCTACATTTTGTTTGTTTAGGCTTCGTTGTGCCGACCTTCAGCTTTACATTACAATCCCGTGACAAGTTCAGGGATCTGTCAGCTGTGCGCGTACATGCAGAGCTGCCTCTGAGGTTGAGGAGCATCATTACGGACTAAACACAACTAAAACAAAACACAGGCTCCCTGGTGCCCCACAGTCTGCCCGACTAAAACCCTGGAAGGACGGGAGGGAGGGGCCTGACTCAGACCCGACTGCACACAGCTCAGGAGACAATACGGAGGTTTATTTACACTCACACGGCAGGACTTTTTGTTTGTGTGCAGAGATCTAAAGCAGTGGCTTTAAATGTGAGACAGTAAGATGTTTTTTTTCCCTTTAAGTGATGAGAAAACCCAGTCTGCTCTGACCCAAACCCAGCAGGACTGAAACTGGGGAAGGATTTCAGTTTTCACACACAAACGGTTTCACCAGAAGAAAATGATTCAAGAACCAAATATGACAGAAAGTCGCCTGACGACCGACAACAGATCTCCAGACTACACCTGGAGAGCCGTTTCCATGACAACGGGAGGCAGGATGCTGACACAGTGCACTGTAAAAAAACACAATCTTATCAAGTATTTTTGTCTGGTTTCAAGTGTAAATATCTTGTACTTAAAATAGGATAAAACTGACTTACAGGTAAAGTGCCAACAAGAGAGAAGAGCTTGTTTTAAGTCAATAATTCTTTAATATTGATGAAAAAGTTCTAGTTCCACTGCAAGATTATTTCACTTATAACAATATATTTTTCCCATGTTATAAGTGAACTAATCTTGCAGTGGAACTAGAACTTTTTCATCAATATTAAGGAATTACTGACTTGAAACAAGCTCCAATATTTTGCTGAAAAGTAATTTTAAGTTTGTTTTTTCTTATTTCAGGTGTACTAAGACATTTGCACTAAAAACCTTTGGTGAGATTTTGTGTTTTTGCAGTTTGAATGCTGACATTAAATCAAAACGTTGCTCTTATCCAGCTGGGTTTATGCAGAGTTTTCATTTTATTTCAGTTGAGTTTTAGAGTTAAATGCCACACTGATGGGAAACATTTGGAAATAATTAATCATGGTTATGTCTTCTGGATGAATTGATGTTAAATATAATCCGAAACCTAAATGAAATGTAAGGAATGAAGGTTCATGATCCATTTTATTTATAGTTTTGCTTGTATGTGTGAGTTTTTATTTTATTTTTGGTCATTTTGCTTATTTTCTTTGGTTATTTAAAGTTTCTTACAACTCCAGTGTTAAGTGATTTTGAACAAATTTAAATGTATTGATCTTTGAGAGGATGATGTCCCATTTTTATGTCATCACCATCATCATCATATCACCTGAAAATGATCTCAAAATAATAATATCGTTTATCACGATCATTTTTGGAACAACTGATCATCCAGGTGATGCTGCTGGATCATTTTTCAGTCTCTTCCTGTTGAGGAGGAAGCAGCTTTTGGCAGGAGGGTTTGTGATGAGACACATGGAGACGTCAGAGCAGCTGTTGCTAGGTAATCAGCCTGTAAGGTGCCTGATGCAGGCAGGAACTGACCGCATTGTTGATGATTTGATGAAACGGTTTAATGGGAAGCAAAACAGAAAAATCTGAAAAACGCAAAGCTGCGCAAAGTGAGTGCGCAAAGTTGGCGTTATCCTTGTGCGCAAAGGGCTCAGTGATTCCAATCAGTCTGCATGGAGAAAATGAAGGAAAAGTCATTTTATTATCATGTCTGTGTTGTTTTATTGTACGAATATAAAGAATAAATAGTACATTTACCAAATTTACAGGATAAAACATGATTGTGTCAATAATCAATAGTTCAACTCTGAGGTTAATCGGCTTCGTCCAACACAAAGTCCGTGCGTGCCTCTGTGCGCCACTTCTCCATAAATACAAAATATATAAAAGCGATATTCTGCACAAATAAAGTAGACTCTGGTTACAAATAATACTGACTTTGTACAGGAAGTTGGCCACGCATATACAGAAATACATTCTTACACTCTGTGGTGCAGGTGGGGGATAAGAGGATAAAATGACCGAGCTTATAAGTTAGAGTTCCCAGCAGTCCTAGCTGGAGCAGGAGCACTTGCAGTCCGTGATGACCGGGTACTGCACCGGGATCCAGGTGCATTTCTGCACGCCCTTCCGCTGCATGCAGCGCCACCGCAGCACCGTCAGGTGGGTCGAGCTCGCGGGTCTACAGACCATCCCCTCCGGAACTGAACACGACCTTTTGCTGACGCAGCCGCCGACCCGGACGTACCGAGGCCAGAACCTGCAGCCGAGGTCGGTCCAGGTGTGGACCACCGGGCAGAAGGTGTAGGCCCACAGCCACTGCTGCAGCCGCCGCTTCAGCTTCTTGCTCGGCTTGTGCTTCTTGCCGATTTGCACGTCGAAGTCCACCGCCCGGATCTCCTTCGGCAGAACTCCGCCCGCCTTCAGGATGTCGAAGTGATCCGACTCGTCGGAGCCGGAGTGTTTGTCCTCCACGGGGAGTGACACGGACAGGAGGCGGCCGTCAAAGTCCCCCAGAATGCTCCGGAGCTCGGTCTCGTTAAGGTCCCGCTCCTTGGGGTCAAAGGCCGGATCCGGGTCCTCCTTTAAATCCACCACCGGCAGACTGTCACTGGGGATGGGGCGGAGAAGGAAGAAGTGCTGACAGATCGCTCTGTCAGTCAGGAGTCCAAGAGACAACATCAGCAGACACACGGCAGCGCACTGCTGAGGCTGATCCATGGCGAGCCGCGGGATCAGCGCGCACACGGAGCGGAGAGGAGGCAACTTTACGCGCCGGCGGTCTCCAAAACTGCGTGTCCAGAATCCCTCAAAAATCACTTTTCCATCATGAAACTCCCTGTGAGCAGGAAAACATCAGTGGAAGCAGATTTGATCGATCAGCTGAGTTCCTGCGCTCCGCGCGTCGCGGCTCGGCATGATGCTCCGCTGGCGTCCGCTGCAGAAAAGCGCCGAGCCGAAGCCGCCTCCTCCGTTTTATCCTCCGCACGCAGCGTGAGGTAATCCCTGCGCCCCGCTCTCAATGTGGGTTTGTTGTCTAGGAGGAGATCCCCGATACCTCCTCCTCCTCCCATCGCGCCGGAACGCGAGAGGGGAGGAGACGCCCCCTGTTGGTTTTCTGATACATTAAATGAGACTTTCATTCTTTACGGCTGAAGATCTGATGAGCGGATCCTCCCGGGAGTTTCTGGAGAAACGGAATACTCCAAAAACAAAATGACGAAACGTTGAAATTCTTGACAGTTCATCAAACTGCGTCCGCAAACTTTATGTAAATTATTGAGATTTTGAGATTGATAAACTTCTGTAAGTCGTTTAGTGGACTCCCTCTATAATGATGCATTTATTTGATAAGCCTTTACAATAACCACTAGGTTAAAACACAAGAGGCAGTAGAAGTAAAAAGATAATTAAAAATAAATACTGTGGAAGAAATTTGCTCAGATGAAACGAACAGAAACATCCCCTATGGTGAAACATGGTGGTGGCAGCATCATGCTGTGTCCAAGAAAATGGGGTAATTCCGTTTGCAGATGTGCAAAACTTCCAAATACCTGCAGCTGGAATGACAGCCAGATGTGTTTCTACAGAGTACTGACTCAAAGGAGCTGAAAACAAATCCAAGCCACACTTTTAAGAACTTTATCAGTTAAAAAAGTGAAAGTTTTTAATCGTTTTCCTTTAACTTCATAGGATCCACTAAGTTGTTTTGTTCTTTCACATAAAATCCCAACCAGTTCCTACTGAGCTAAACAGAGCAGACAAAAATATTTTCATTTGGATTATTAAACCAGATGAGGTGGAATGAGATAAACTGGCAGAAACAGGAAAGAACATTAAAAAAGCAGCAATTATGCATTAATTTTTCAAATATTCATGACAGCAGTATAAGCTGACCTGCTGCGTCTCCATTACAAATGAGAGAAAATCTTTGTCTCCTTTCCACTAATGTTGAAAAACTATTTCACAATTTGAGTGTTTCCATTAAATAAGTAACACAGTTAAAGTCACATATGAACACGTTTGTTTTGCATTAATAATTTAAGGAAAAAAACAACATTATATTATCATCCTCCCAGCACTTCCTGTCTTCTTCTTCTTCTTTCCGCCAGTGGTAACGTCCGATTCTTGATCACATGACCGCGTGATGCAAAAAAGGTGTTTCTATTGCAGTTTTGCAAAATACACCAATTGTAATGCAGCTAAACGCAAGGCATGCTGGGAGTTTTTAAGAGTAAATTTCTGCCAAAAAATGTCAAAGTTTTTTCAAGAACATGAGTTTCAAAAATCAAAAATTTGCAAGAAAAAACTCATATTTTGTGACCTATCTCAGAAATTTTCTAGAGAAAAATTAAAATTTGAGTTTCAAAAGTCAAACATTTTCAACTTATGAAAGTTGTATTTTATTCTAGCATTTTCCATGTTTGGAACTCCGACATTTAAATTTTTCTAGAAATTCAGAGACTTATTTCAACATTTCTTAGTTCTTTTTAGCAAATGTTTGATTTTTGAAACAGAAAATGTCGTTTTTTTCTAGAATATGTCAGATTAAGTTTAGTATTTTCTAGCAACATTTCGTTTTCTGACAAAAATGTTTTAAAAAAAAAAAATCTCTAATTTTCTAGAAAAAAAAAGAAGGGAATTTATGATATTTTTGGTGGATATTTTTTAAATGTAAAATTTCCAGAATTTCCCATCGTACAGCTGAAGAACCACATCATCCTAGCGCAAAAACATCATTTAAAAAACTTTTTTTTTTTCTCCAAATTTGCTGTATTTCCATTAATCAAATTTATTATCATAATTCCAATTTGTGCAATTTTATGCAGCTAGTGTTTCTTGAACTTGTGAAGAGAGAAAAGCCATTTCCAGGTGAAGTGGCTGCCAGCTCCAGTTTTCGCAGCGTATTTACTGTTTGTAAACTGTAAAGTTTACAAACAGTAAATTTGTAAAATTGAGCCGCGTCTCAATAAAGCTGCTCAAACAAGCAGCAGAAAGTATCACAATTTGTGAACCTGTCCAAGTCCGAGTCGCAGTCTGAGAATCATTCCTTGAAAAATAATTTAATGGAAGAACTTAGCCAGCTGCTACATCAGCCATAAACCATGCACTCTAGATAAATGCATCTCTGTTTCAATTTCAATGAGCTAATTCACACGAGCATCTGAGCACACGACTCATTTAGTTTACGGTCAGATGATGGTGAAAAGTCTGGAAAATGTCAGCCTTATATTTTTCATCTGAGCAACTCGTATCATAAACCATCGGTCCTGAAAGCGGCTGACAGATAGGTTCAATCCGGAGCATTCACACCGGGACGCGGCGGGTAAACAGCGGACACAAACAGCCTCAGAGTCCAACGCAAAGTCTCATTCTCAATTACACGTTTCACAGATTTTAATCGTGCCGTGCAAAGGTATTTCATGTTTTAATGTTTCAAATTCAACCCAATAAACGTTCCTTCAATTAAAGGTTTCGCAAAAAGTCTTTTAATACAGCTATACGGAGAGTTTCTAGCATGAACGGCTGGTCTCGGTCAATTATCAGTCCAGACTTTGACTAGGCCACTCCTCAACCTCTTCTTTTTTGATCCTCGAACTGTGTTCAAACTTAATTTGCTTCTCAATCCTAATATTTTGATGCCCTGTGGTGGATTATAAAAAAATAAAGTTCAAATAATCCAGATCTGCTTTCCACACTCCTTCAATGGTAAAAAAGTTTTAAAAATGTTTAAATAATGGGGGAAAAAATACTTCAAAACTTCATTTACAGACTTATGTACTCCTGTCATCGCCAAAGAGCAATTGTAAACAGCATAATGGAGAAAAATTGTCATAAGAGGTAAGAGTAGAAGCTTCTTAAAGAGACAGAGGCTCAATTTCAAAGTGTCAAATTTTTAAGTCAAATTTGTTTTAAGTTATGTTTGCTATATACAACATTTTTATAACAACTGGAGGTGCCACGTTGATTGTGCTTTAAAATGCCACAATATTGCTGGAAATTAAATACCGCCCCTTTAATGCACATCGTCCAGCCCCAGACCACCATCATGTTTTTCTGCAGGTATAATATTCTTTCTCTGAAATGTTTTGTTACTTTTCAGACCAGCCTTTCCAAAAAGTACAACGTTTGTCTCATCAATCCATGGAATATTTCTAGTGATGTCTTTTATTTGTAAACGTGAGACTGAACTTTCCGTTCTTTTGGGTCAGCAGTCGTTCTGGAAGTGAAACCTGTATCCTGGAATCACACTTTATATTATTTTCTAAATTTTCAGTCGTTTCTTTTGGAGCCACACAGCAGAAGAATCATGGCACACACAAAAACTGATTTCACTCACCAACACTCAGGAAATGTCACAAAAGCTCAGAGTGAACAAACATGGCCGACAGGGACAGAGCGGCAATAGTTTGAGGACAATCCAAAGACGTCCAACAGACTCTCTGCTCCATGATGGCAGACATTTTGTATTTTGGATTCCCCTCCGTGTTTCACATGCAGCGTTTTCATTTGTCCTCGGGGAACAACAAACACGCTGCGCCCTGCAAATATCAGTAAGTATTTAAATGAGTCAAACCTATTTAACTTACAAGCAACTTTTCAGCAAGACACAGGAATGAGTTTTAAGTCAGTAAGCTCTTAAAATTGGGGGCAAAGCACAAGTTCCACTGGCAGATTATTTCACTAAAGACATTTTTTCCATGTTATAGAGTTAATAAGTCTGCTAGTGGAACTTGTACTTTTTAAAATTAACATTAAGCAATTATTTACTTAAAACAAGCTCCTGTATCTCACTGAAAAGTTACTTGTAAGTTAGTTCTGTCTCATTTTAAATGCACTGGCATATTTGCTCTAAACAAAAACTAAACAAAACTAATTGGTCAGATTTTGTGCTTTTGCAGTGTGATATCCAACATGTTGATTTTACTTGATTTTAAATCAAAGGGCCAGATAAAAGGTATTTTATTTTTTATTTTAAGAAGTACTTAATGAATACAGAGACCTTTCTAACACCCTTGTCCCTACTGGGGTCAGGAGGTGCTGCTGTCGATATCCAGCTAATGATCCGGGCGAGAGGCGGGGTCACCTTGGACAGGTTGCCAGTCTGTTGCAGGGCAACACAGAGACAGACAAGACAATCAACCATGCACACACACACTCACACACACTCAAACCGAGGGAGAATTTAGAGACCAATTTACCTGTTTTTGGACTGTGGGAGGAAGCCGGAGAAAACCCACGCATGCAAACTGCATGCAGAAGGACCCCGGGCCGGGAATCGAACCCAGGACCTTCTTGCTGCAAGGCAGCAGTGCTCCAACTGTGCCACTGTGCAGCCAACAACTGTTAATACTTTAACAGTTTGTTAATGGGTTTTATTAAACTCTGCTTTTGATATGACCTGTCAGTTCTGACATGCTTCACTGTGGGAGATCATTTAAAATGTATCTATATTTCGGTATTTATTCAGGTTCTTGTTTGTGACTAAACTAAAATTTGCTTGAGGATTTAATTATTTTCAGAGGAGCAAATAAAAGCAAAAATAAAGTATATGTTCCAACAGTTGATTAAAATCCAAAATAAAGCTAAAATGACATTTCACGCGGCGGGGCGCTTCGTTTGTGACGCGTCTGCCTGGGAGAACTCCCAACATGGTTCTCATTAGGAGTCATCGGGAGCGCCAGGCTCATTTAACGGCGAGTTGTTTTGGTTTCTTTTAATCCCTTCCTACTGTTTAACCACAGGAACACTCAGATAGAGGATCATTCCTCCTTAAAGCGCCAGTCCACTTGAGACAGACGCCTGCTTAATTGAGGGCTTTTTTCCACTCTTAAGTTAAGCAAACATGGTTTTTTGGGCTAATAAATTGCCCGATGTAATGAGCTCTTTGTTAAATGCAGGTCTGGTTCCTGAAGAGTTTAGGATTCAGAATTAATCTCCATGTTTGAGGCTGGCGCGGGTCACGGTGGCCCTCCCTGCTGGTTTCTCATTTACTGAGAAAAAACAGACTTGGGTCTTGGCAGCCATCTTGACAACAGAGAGCAGCCGGCCGCTCAGGTAGCTTTCAAACCTGCATGCTTAGCATCTGAGAAGGGATTTTCTGCAGGGAGCGGTGTGATCCGTCCCTTCAGCAGCTTTATCTCGCAGTCGTAGCGCGCCGTTTCACACCGCTCAGCCAAGCTGAATACACAGACACGAAGTGGGTGCCTCTCTGTTTACTCTGGCACTTGGGAGGTGTGCAAATTGCTAGTTTGTTTCACACTCTTTTCCATTCCTCTGCAATCCAAAAGCACACAATCCCAATAATCACTCCTGCTGGGAGCTTAATTAAAATTAATGGCTGCTGCTGACTGCTGACCATGAGTCAGATGATGGATCGTTTTCTTGTGTGTCACACTCCTCCTGTCCTATTTATCAACGCAAAGTACCAACATGTACAGCCAGAATATGTTTACCCAAACTAAGGAAATATGCAATTCATCTTTTTATTTATGCTGAGCGTTAGACAGAACCTAAATTCACATGAAAACCTGTTATATTAGGTAAAAATGTTCAATATCTTTTGAAAGTTAATTAAAAAAATAACAAAGTACTGACAGCTCCAGTTGCGCATTTTTATATTTCTGCACAGATTGGATCAGACTTTTTAATCCCAGATATTCCAGAATAAATTCCTGGAGGGAACGACCTCGTCTTGGATCTTCTCTGAGGGATTTAATGTCTTCAGATTTTCAAACCTGTTTAGTTTGGAGGATCACTGGGACCGCATCACAGACACTAATGCCCCACTTTATAAAAAAAAAAAAAAAAACCCAGCTGCCGTTTCTCAGTGTGAGAAAATAAATCAATTTCTAAGCTGTCTGACAATAGAAATCATTTCAGCAGATTCAACAGGAAACCCAACACATTAGAGCTTCGTTTTAATCAGCAACAATCGAATAATAAAGAAACCAAATCGGTCACTTTTCTCAAAAACTAACAAGGCTGCAGCGAACGATTAGCTTAACCATCCATTATTGTTCCATTCTGCAGATTTTTATCAACCATTGAAACCTATTCTATATATGAAAGCAAACAAATAATTTGTTTGCTTTCATATTTCATATTTAAACAAATAAAAAAAGAAAAACATTTTCTTGATGAAAATGTAAAAACGTTCCCTTAATGTAGCAAAATTTGAAACCAAGTGAAGCGAAAACCGGCACTTGAATTCTGAGTAGAACATATTTTTAAACAAAGTTTTTTTTATTGTAACTAAAAATATATATATATATATTTGTGCAGGTTTGACTTAATTAGACTTACTTTACTGTCATTGCACAAAAACACGACAGTGAATTTAGAGAAGACACAAAAAATAAAATAATACTGACAAACTGCAAATGTGACTATAAATATATAAAATTTATTCAAGTGTTTCTTGTGCAGGTAAGAAGAGAAAAATAATTATTAAATTGAATGTGTAGTTTTTTCACTAACTTGCTTTTTCTTGGCATCGTGTACTCCAGCAAATCAATTAATACATTATTTGATAGTTTCAACAATCAATTCATCAAAATGAACCTGATTAATTACTTCAACCCTAAAAACTAATATATGATCACAAAGAACGACTTCTTAGATTTATTGAGGATTAAATAAAATATCAGCTCCAGTTTGCAAATTTATAACTTCCTAACCAAGAAAACTTCTGGAGAAATGACCTTTGAACCAATGATTTGTTTTCATAACAAACCGAAGCATGGTGGTGGAGGAGTCATGATGTGGGCTTGCTTTGTAACTTCTCCACATAAAGTATTTGTGAAATGTGGGTCCATCAAACTGAAGTTTGGTCCAGACTGGTTTATCAACAGAGCAGACAGAGCTTTTAGGAAACTACGGAAAGCTGTCTTGTTACATAATCAGACATGCTTCTTAAAACGCACTTTTATTCCTCGGCTTTTTAAACGTTTTGCTTTTACTTCTGTTTTACTGTTTTAATGACACTGTAGTTGTTTTAGGTCTATTTTGGTTTTTTTTGTCACTTCCACATTTTGAATGTTGATTGATTGAATGTATTGGTAATTAAAGGTGGTTGAATCAGCGGTTGAATTATGGGATGGATCCCCCATCCACCAACACACACAATTTTTCCGTTTTTAGCTCTGTCTGGGTTTAATTAGGTCATTAGATATGACCGTGTGAAATATGTTGTAAAAGAAATCAAAGAATAAACGACCCGAATCCAGCAGACTGTACACAGATTACAGCAGTTAAATTAAATAGTTTGAAAAGAGTCATGAAGACCCAGTAATCTGTGGCTCCCATTTATGAACATGAAAGTCTGAGGCTAAAACTGCTCCTGTACCAAGTGAGAAGGCATTAAAGTTTCAGACAGTCGCTCCAAATACAAATCAGTCTCATAAATTAAGCAAATTCCCCTCATTTCCTTCGCAGAACAAACTTTTGAGGTGAAAATTGTGGGAAAACACTGTTGGCAAATGGATAAATAAGAATTTCTAAAGTCAAATAATTAATTACCATTTATTTCTTTAATTTGAGTTCTCTAGACTTTGATTTGATCTTTTTCCAACTTTTCCTTCTGTTTCTTTTAGCACAAAAAGGTAACAATTATTAGAATAAGCTGTGAGAAATGAGAAAAGTATCTTGTTTTCATAAACCTATTATGAAAACACATACCTGCAGCTTTAAACAGGCAGTTTTAATGAGCAAATTCAGTGCAATTCTTTGCAGCGTTGATAAACAACCCAAAGCCTGATGCAAGTCAGTTTTCCTTCCATTCCTCCATAAAACTTTCACAGACAGAAAAGCCGGCATCCAAACATGGTCGTTAAAGCAAAATGCAGAACAAAGTGCTCAGTGATTAACCAGACGCCTGGGTTTATAAAGCCGGCTGACAGAAAAAAAAGGTACAAACTTAATCAGAATCATAAACGAAACAGAAAAACAGCTCTGCAAGTCTCCAGTTGGAGGAGAGGCTTCAATAATGTTAAACATCAGCGCTAAAACAGAAATGAAATCCTTACATATTTAGGCAACTTTTGTGAACTTTCCTCATTTGAAAAGCTGACTTGATGTAAATAAAATCATGTTAGATAAAATGTTTCTGTGCAACATGCAATGAAAACCAAACAAGTGAAAATGAGAACTTGGCTGTAAAAAACAAAAGTGGGGGTATGAGAACATAGCCTTGGGGAACGCCAAGGTTAAAGGGCAACAAAGGCAGGCAATAAGCGCCCAATGGACCTGGTTCTGACATGCAATGTATATAAATGTACTTATTATTATCAGGGCTGCTGGTGTGGAATCAGATCCATATTTGTATCGCATTAGAAAAGCAAAGAATTCAAAATAACTCCTAAGAAAAAACTTTCCAGCTCACTGGAGGTGGTTTTTGGCAGGTCTCATTCGCATCTTTTTAATTTTTTATTTTTGCAAAATATTAAAAGTTTGCTCAAAATTTGCAATAATCGGACGGAAACCTCGTTACAGTCTGTTCAGCAGACGGCCCAGCAGTGACTGGACTTCCTGTAGAAAAGCCAGAACCACAGCAGCATTATTCAGTCCATCCTGTGCCGATTTATTACTGAAGCATTTATAGGTGATGTTATCACCAATAAATGGTTGATAGGTGATAATATCTATTATTGTCTAAAATAATAGACAAACAAGGAAGTTTCTTTAACACAAGCTTCTATTTAAACAAGTTTAAAAAAAAGGCAGCATGTTTCACATTACAGTAGCTTCCAATAGAAATCATTTCAGCAAGTTATTGATAAGGTCAATAAACTTTAAATTAACTCATTAATTTGCTAATAATTAATTAGCTAATGCTAATGCTAATTATTAATTATTAATAAGACGAAGGGCTAAAGTTTTTATAATATGATGAATAAAACACATTATTATATATTGTTAGTTGTACTAAATACAGACTGAATAAACAGAAATATATCATTAAAGGTGAAACTCAAGGAGTTTGTCGAGTGTTTATATTTCAAAACAGAACCACATAAAATGCATTTTTCAGCCCAAATCAAACTCTGTTTGGATTGTTTCTCTCTCCTGTTCTGGGACCCTGCCATAATTATTTCAGCGCTAACTGTGTGCATTTAAAGATTACCAGCAGCGCCCTCTTCTGGATGGCAGCCAAACTACAACACTGAAAAAACCCTCTCAGCTTTTGAGATTTTAACAATGACACTTGACAAAATGTAATGTTTATTGTTGGTCATCACATCTGTTGACTACAAGAAGTGTTTATGTTTTTATGTTTTCATAAACAGACGTTATTAGTTAGTTGATAGGATAATCGTAAGTCTACTAAATGTTTGCATCCCTGATCTCAGCAAGCAGCAAAAAGCAGCAAACTGTCGTGCACCTGCTTATCTGCTGAATCTTCTGGATAAATATTTTCTCACTTTCTTCAATCTAAAACTCTAAAAATGAATTTAAAGCATACAGTTTTGCATCTTCAGTTATATCCCCCAACATGATGAGTGTCACACCAGGGATCCATCTAAAAGCTGAAGGACTGAACTTGGGCACTGCCGGTTTAGATCAACAGGATAGGAAAGTCTAGTCAAAGTCCAAATCAGAACTGAAAACTGATGTTTACAGATGTTTTTCATCCAATCTGAGCTTGAGATGTTTTGTAAAATAGAATGCGTCTGATTATTACAAAAAACTTTTCCTTACTTATGCACCTTTGTATTTGTCTGTCACATAAAACAACAATAAAATGTGC
This sequence comes from Poeciliopsis paucimaculata, assembly GCA_903067055.1. Lineage (NCBI taxonomy): Eukaryota > Metazoa > Chordata > Actinopteri > Cyprinodontiformes > Poeciliidae > Poeciliopsis > Poeciliopsis paucimaculata. The sequence continues at coordinate 97,435 of CAEGAD010018892.1, forward strand.
TGTTAAGCAACAAAATGAGTAAACCCTTAAAGGGTATTAATACTGCACACTGTATGCACCAGAGTAGTGGTGAGTTGTGGCTTTCGGGCAACCGACCGTCTGGTCAGCAGGTTTACATTGGCAAACACTCCATGTTGGCTTAGAGGAGAATGAGAGCCAGCAGCTTTAGATGAGCCTTTACATTACTGGGATCTGAGCAAACACTGCAGCTCCTGATGGATGGAGCAGCACTCCATCAACCTGCCCTGGGACTCAAATGAAGCCTGACGACCAGCAGGACTTTAGCGAGTTGATCTCCATGCAGAGATCTGGCCGCTTCTCTGCTGTGAACCGGAGGGAGCAGGGCAGGAGGCGGCGGTGCGCTACGGCAGGCCGATCGTACACACAATCAGGTTCATCTGACTATCGATGATTGCATCCTAGATATCTATAAATGCATTTCAATTGAACAACTACATTTTATGATGGAGTATTAGGTACTTAAAAAGAGAGGGAATAAAAATTATGAGAATAAAGTCATAATTTTGAGAATAAAGTTGAATTAGAGTAAAGTTGTAATATGATACAGTTGTAAGAAAATGAGAATAAGGTGAAAACATACAAGAATAAAGTTATAACAATTTGAGAATGAAGTCATATTTTGAGAAAAAAGTCAAAATAATGTTAGAATAAATTCAGAGAATTACGAGAATAAAGTCATACAAGAATAAAGCTGAAATAATACAAGAACATTTGAAGTTTGAGAAGTCAAAATGAGAATAAAAATGTTGTATTTTGGGAATAAATTCTTAAAATTGTGAGAATAAAGTAGTAATATATGACAAAGTTAAAATATTTCAGGAAGTCATAATAATAAAGTCCAATTATTATGAGACTAAAGTCATAGGATTACGAGAATAAAGTAATGTGACTTTACTTCTGTAATTTTATTGTTTCTTTTTTATAACTTTCTTAGCGTGGCCCTGATGTTCCACCATGAATCTGTAGAGTAAGAGTGAAGTGGATTTTATGTGAACCTGGCCTGCCCTAGCGCCGCTGCAGTCGCTGCTGCTGCAGCCGCTGCTGCTGCAGTTGGTGGCGGCGGCGGTTCACGGGGGAATGACGGGAGGTTGCCGCCGTGTCTCCAGCCTCTAAAAAACACAGACGGCTATTTGTGCGGCGCAACCTCCGCCTCCCCACCGAACCCCACCTTGGTCTCCAACTCTCAGCTCCTAATTCACACTTCATAAATCAAGATGACCTGTCCCCATGTGAATTCATCCCTCTCTGCACCGGATAATAGTGGCCCTATTGTTCCCCGACACAAGGATTCATTTCAGGGGGGACAGACCCTCGTCGAGTCTGACGGGGCTCTTTGATAGCTGCAGCGGCTCCTGCGTGTCCGGGGCCCCGGCCCCGTAGCGCCCCGCGTCAGCCCGCGTCTGCTTGGTAGATTTTCAGCAGCTCTGGCAGCTCCTGCTGCTCCAAAAATAAGAACGCTAATTAGGCCGTGTTTATTTCTGCATGGGAGACATAAGTGTTTTTAGCAGGTTGTTTGTGGCACGACGCTTTAACAGTCGCGGCTCTCTGGGAGGTAACTGCACGGAAAAAAGAGCCGACTTTCCCCATTTTTAATAAATAAGCTCTTTTATAAAACATTCTGGTACTACAGTATAGTTGTGTGTGAGGCTGGCATGGGAGAGCGTGACATCATGAGCGTTGACTCATGAGCAGATGAGTGATGCACACTGAGCTTTTTGCCTCGTATTTAGTGGCACATAAACAGCAGTACAGCCTCACTCTGCTCCAGTCTGTCTCCCTGCAGCTAATGGGAGGGGGGCAGCAATGAAGCAAGTGTTTCTATGGGCTGAGGGGCTATGAGCTCTGCACACAGCAGACCTCTGTCACCTGTTGCCACCAGCGGGAGGCTCAGGCGACGGGCGGGGGGCCAAGCCTGCCGGCCAGCGGCAGGACCCTGGCTCCACCTATAGACAGCTCGGTGGGGTGATTTACTCCCCCCGTCCCGCAAGCCTCCATGGTGGGATGATTCGGGTACACGGTGTGTTACAGGAGCGGTGGCGTGCAACCAAGTTTGCACTTCTAATAATGCACCAAACTGCTTTCCCCTGGTCCTGCAGGAAGCTTAGAGGCTAATAATCAAAGGGAAACCCTACAGTTTTAATCCCAATCTAAAGCAAGGAGTTTCTCTCCTGGCCAAGTTGGGTTAGACTTTCAGAGAAATTCATGAGAACTCCTACTGTGTTTGTTACACACAAACAGACATTATGTTACTGGATAAACTGGGATAATGAGGAGCAGTACATTCACACTGCTTTAACTCCAGTCCGTTTGTCTAGAAAGTCCAGTTCGTTTGAGGAGATCTTAATGCGTAATTGAACTCTGATCCACCTAAAAACCTCATTCTCATTTCAGTAGAAGTCAACTCTGGTGCGGTTCAAAATGCATATGTGAACACCAATCGGACCAGGAAGCGCTGAAAAAGCAGCAAGTGGATACAGAGCGGGGCATTCTGGGTAAATACAACCAAAACAAATGTGAGAGTCTAGAACAGGGGTGCTCATACTTTTTGAGACCAAGATCTACTTTTTCTCTCACCAGCTGGCTGAGATCTGCCTCATGAGACGAAGACATAAAAATTGTAAATTAAACTCTATTGACTTATTTTATATGTGAATATACATCAGACTGATAGGAGGAAGCAAAGAGCTCTGCAAAGGTAAAGGTAAATCTTCTAAAGTTGGGATATAATTAATTTCATTTCACATAATTATCTCGGTAGAAGCCATTTGTTTGTTAAAACTTAATGAAATATATTTGTCCTATTTGATGTTTGTTGTGAGTGACGTATACTCAAAACAAACGAGGTAATTAGTCCAAGTTTGTCGTTCATTGGTTGTTCAGAAACTACAGCGGCTGTAAAGCCACAGCAAAGATAAAACAACCCGAACAGATGATCAACTCTAAACCGCTCTTACTTTTTACTCTCCGTCTCTCTTTGTCGTTTAAGAACACCCGTTGCCATGGCAACAGCCTGAGTCCCGCAAGCCCAGCAGAGATGACGTTAAAAACATTCAGTCCGTTACGCTATCAGGTTTCCAGGCTTGATGTTTATTTATCGATTATTAATAAGCCTCTCATGAACACAGCGGTTGTTGATTAGCT